>SKCR01019026.1:0-52480 GCA_019454045.1 Zanthoxylum bungeanum | reverse complement strand
TTTGACGATACGCGGGAATGACGTGTAATAGTGTAGAGAGACCTCACACTCGGCCGATAGATCTTGAAATTGTTATAACTTATTTGGTGTTCATCCGATTGTTGAGGATAACAAGGAGCTTAGACTTATACCATCAGTAGTTTCGACAATTGTTCTTTTCGCTATTTCCGTAGTTGTATCTGACGTGATTTCTACAGTGGTACCTAATGTGAATTTGTTGTCGTAGTTATACAATCGTCGTGAGTGAGTAAGTCGAAGACATTAGAATTTTGGTGTTTTTGAGAAAGAAGGAATAAGAGTTTATTGACACTTTTGTTTAAGCAAACAAATGCTATAATACCAAGCAGCAACAAAATATAATATTTATGATTTCATTATGGAATATAACAACTTGGTTGTGTTGCTAGGACAGGATCATCTTCGAATTGGTAATCTTCCCATTGGCGTTTCGCACTTAGAGACATTGGAATGAGGCCGTCGATGACTTGGATTTCGAGACTGTCGGGAAACTTGATTTTATTGTAACCTTGGACGATACTTCTAGATGACTCTTCGATAGTAGTGAAGAGTTGCCAAGCTCTATCATTGGTATTGCTTTCTAGGCTTCGACGGACTGAGTCTGCGGAGAGAGCTCTAAGATCACAGGATTGACGAAAGGTAATATCTGCTGGGAAAATATCATCGTATCCAGTAAGCTCTAAGCTTTGGTCTAGATGGCCAACTACTGAGTCTCCAATTAGTGAGTTGATGTGATGGTATGATTCTTATTAGATGAATTGGGTGTGATAAATGAGTGAATAGTCGTCTGACCATTCTGGAGTAATGGTTTCGATCCAGACAGTAATACTTTTATGCGTTTATACCATCGATGTAAAATATTACTGATGAAGGGAGGAAGCTCACTTAGGATGGCTTCTGAGATACCAGGATAGTGGGGATGGATTGGACTCGGTCCAAGGATAAATCCATTTAGGAAACCAAGTTCAAATAAGGTGCCGAGACTCCATTGGCAATGATTGAAGAAATCCTGACTGTTGATAAAAACTGTGGAATGGAATCTGTGATACCCACAGTGAACAATCGCAGAATTATTTTTGTATTGGATTAAACCATCTGTTTTTCCATTCCAAATGGTTCTAAGAATGAAACACCATCTCAAGAAGTTTGTAGGAACTCTTGCCACGATATCCATTGCAATCTCCTTGGGCAGAAGAGCGGATGGAGCTTCATTGAGACAATTGTAGATGTCTCTCCTAAGGTCTCGAACATATTTAGAGTCTATAATTGATGCACGATCAGTGACTGGCCATTTACAAAGCTTTTGGTATATTACTTAGCTCTAGCAGATTTGAACAGGGATTAGGATTGGTAGATGAGGATGCCATGAAAGAAATTTGAGTAATTCCATAAGAACTTATGCATTTCTTTATAGGGGTGATAGCAATAATTTCTTCGTGAAAAGACGTTTTCACAGTATCCATACATAATTGGAAGGGATAATAATTGTCGTGATGATTAGATGTAAAGCAGATGTATGAGGGACATACAAATCCTCTTTTTGGTAGTGGGAATCTTAAGTTGGTGGATTTTGCGTAAACTGCTAAAAGCATTTTAGTTGTTGTCTGAGCGGGACCCTTAGGTGGAGCCTTTTCCTTTGGAGACAAGATAGTTGGTTCGTAAGTTATAGCACATGTTAGAATAATGATAATAATTGGAAGCATTATTCATATGATGGTGAGTGTGGGATGTATAATGATCGTTAGAGTTTGAATTATGTTTCCATTCAGAAATATCTGAATTTTGGTGATAGATACGTTGAATGAAGTTTCTAAGTAACTATGGTTGTACTACTGATTAGTATTCAGAAAAGATTAATGAAGTTACTGATACAATAAGTGAGAAGAATGTGAGTTAATTTTTGAACGTTAGACAGAGAATGTTCGAGGAGATGACATTGGTATGTTTGACTTTCAGATTGTTCTGTAGTGTGAGTATTCTTGTCTATATGAAGGCTTGACCCACACCGTTAGATGGAATTATTATAGCACAAGGCAATTTGACCAATGTGGAGAATTGGTGAGCAGAGATTGTGAGGAATGGGACTACTACTTTCAGACTGAGTTCAGAGGATGTATAACTATTTGGTAATAGAGTTGTAATACCACATACTGAAACGCTTAAGTATGAGATTTTGGGTGAGACATGATAATCCTTATTACATGAAAACTGAGAGTACTAAGATGTATCAAGAGAAGACTTAATGGTGGTTGGGAATGAAGAGAGAGATTTAAGTGTTTATATCTCGGTTTTAGTTTGTCAGTGGGATAAAAGAGAGCATCAACATCCAGTTGGATTACCCCAGCCTTCACTTAGACCTGAGTGGCCATGGGAAAATATCGTGATGGATTTTGTGGTATGGTTGTCGAAGACGCGGTATGGTTATGATGCAATTTGTGTAGCAGAGAATCGATTGTATAGGTCTGCTCACTTTTTTTTAGCGATTCGAGTGACGTGGGGACCAGATAGACTAGTGATATTTAGTTGTGGAACAGATTGTACGATTACATAGTGTACCCTTATCGATTGTATCGGATAGAGTTCTCGGCTTTACTTCTCATTTTCGGGAGAGTTTCTAGAAGACTATCGGATCAAAGATTTATACGAGCACCTCATTCCACCCTCAAACAGACGGTCAGTCAGAGCGGACTATT
This sequence comes from Zanthoxylum bungeanum, assembly GCA_019454045.1. NCBI lineage: Eukaryota > Viridiplantae > Streptophyta > Magnoliopsida > Sapindales > Rutaceae > Zanthoxylum > Zanthoxylum bungeanum. The sequence goes on along the minus strand of SKCR01019026.1, from coordinate 49,769 downwards.
CAGATGTTAGAAGATTTGTTCAGGTTGTGTGTTGTGACATAAATGGGAGTTGGGGGGTGAACATTTGCATTTGATCGAGTTTGCTTATAAGTATAGCTTTTTGACTAGAATCGACATGACTCCATTTAAGGCTTTGCGAGAGAGCGATTTAAGACTTTGTTGGTTGGAGCGAAGTTGGAGATGGACAGATTCTTGGCTTAAACTAGGTAGATATGACATTTGATAGGATCAGGTTGATCCGAGCGAGGCGAGTTGGTTGAGTAGAATCAATAGGAAAGTTTTGTGGAACAATCATCACATTCAGGATGCGACTTGGGAAGTGGAACATGATTTGAAGGAGAAATATCCAGAACCATTTAAAGATTGAGAAATTTCGGGGACGAAATTTTTGTAAGGTGGGTAGATTGTAATACTTTAAAAAAAAAATGAAATGATTGATTAGTAGTGGGGCATAAGTCAAAAAAAAAAAAAAAATTGCTTTTGGAAAGATTTTATAAAGAGAGTGGCAGACGTGTGGGACTTAAAAAAAAAAAAAACTTCTCTCTCTCTTCTATTTCTTTTTCTTCTTCTTCTCTCACTGCCAATTCTTCAAATCGTCGCCACCGCTTCACCGCCGGCCATCAGCCGCCACGCGCCGGACCGCCTGAAAGCTGCCGCCGTACGCTTTCCAGAGCCGTCGAGATCGAGCCGAGAGGACGTCGGACGCTCCTTCACGCGCCGTCGGAAGATGACGAGTCGTCGCCTTCGTTTCTGCATTTTCCGGCCACCTCCGGGCACTTCTGACCGCCACCTCCGGCGAGTGAACACTTTTCAGGCCGAGATCTTTCCAACGCCGGTGGTCACGTCCCGATCCGACATCGTTTGGGTTGTTTTCCGTTTTATATCTACCGGTAATTCGGGATTTGTACTGGAACTTGAGATCCGACCGTTGGATCGGCGATCCGATCGCATCAGATTGTTGCTCTCGATTATACGAGCATTTTGGTATATTTTTTCACCGTTGAAAGTTTCTGGTGGTGGGGCCCGCTTTTTAGTTGTGGGGCCCGATCTTCGTTGTGGGGCCCATTCCTCGTTAAGCGTATCAGCAAGTTCCGAAGCCGTCGCTGTGATCCTTGAGAGGTTCACTGACCATTGGATCTTTCTTTGAGAGATTTGGAGATCGTTGGAGTTGGAGCTCGTTTTAGCGAGGATTAAGGGCTTTTGCATGGATAGAGGTAAGTACAATCTGTGGTGATTCTCTTAACATATTGTTTGATGTTTTGATGTATGTTGTGTGAGAGTCGGTATATATAAATATAATGGTTATATCATATATATAATATATGTTCATATTATATATATATATATATATTGTGGAGATATAATATTGAGATATTGAAAGTATGATAATAAAATCATAATTATTGAGATGAGATTTGTGGATTGGATGTGAGATGTGATTGTGTGGATGATGTGTGTTGTTGTGATATGCTGCCGGGTTTGGTATAATAGTGGTCGGACTTGAGATGAGATGAGATGTTATGATACATCAGATGAGATGAGATGTTATGATACATCAGATGAGATGAGATGTTATGATACATCAGATGAGATGAGATGTTATGATACATCGATGAGATGAGATGTGATGATAATCAGATGAGATGATATGGGGGAGTACGGGGGCTTCCTCATTGAGTATATTTCAGACCTCTGTTATACTAGACCCGGAGTAGCAGCCATGTTTGATGGATGTTTGTATTGTTGAGGGATGATTGTTGTGATGACATTATAATATATGCTATTTTCATATATTGTATTATAACATAAATATATATATACATATATATTATAGATGTTCGATGGAAAATGACTAAGTAATCGATAGCATGAGAACATAAAATGATGAATACTAATTTGAGATATAAATTGTATATTCATACTATGAATTGAAATATTGAGTATATTGTGATATTGAGATAAGTTGATGGATGAAATGAGATGAGATGTGTTGTATTGGATGATGTATGAGATTATTGTTATGCTACCGGATTTAGTATGATAATGGTTGGAGATAGATGTGATGAGACATCAGGTGGTTTGAGATATTGATAAACCTTGGAAGTAGTGATGAGACACTCTTCCATTGGTGGCGAGTTGGTGGTAACCCTTGGGAGTTGTGATGAGATACTCTCCCATTGGTTTTGATAGAGAGGGAAACCTTGGGAGTTGTGATGAGGTACTCTCCCATTGGTTTCAATCCATTATTATACCGAATCCGGATAGCAAACCTTGATTGATTGAGATGTGCTGTTGTGAGTATGTTTTGTCTGAGTTAGTTGTTATATATATAATTATATATATTTTCATATATATATATTTATATTTATTATATAATCTTATTTTGTTGGTGAGGTCTTGTTGAGAGAATGAGTGCTTACTTGCTGAGCTTTTTAAGCTCATTCCCCTCTTCCCCCAAACATTTCAGGTAGTCGTTCGCAAGAATAGCAGGAGCAGTACCAGATTGGGATCCACGTGCCACAGTTGTATTTTTGGGTTGGTCCAGACATTCGAGTCGTCATTTGCATTTTCTTTGAGTCTTGTGTTGTAAACCATAAAAGTTGTGTATACTTTATGAGTTTGTAATTCGTGATGTATTATTCGTGTGTTTGTATTGGTTGTTTTGGCATATAGAGTGCTCGAGCTGAAGTTGATCGCGGACCTCTTTCTAGGGTTGGGCCCGCCCTAGGGAGGGGGTCGTGACATTTAATATGCGAAGAATTGAATATTTTCGGTTTGTTGGTTTGGGATGTGAGACCCCAACTGAGTAATAACTGGATTAATGACTAAAAATAGGAGTTTGATGCAAGAGGGATTCCGATGCTTTGTTGTTTATTAATGGTCTCAAGTAAATATTTATATCTTTACCAAGTGAACGTGGACCAGGGATAAGCAATGACATAAACATGAACGGATCCTTCATACATTTCCATGGAGGTAAGTTATATGGAATGACAATAACGGGCCATATGCTATAAGAGTTGTACATATTCTCAAATGGGTTAAAACCATCAGAGGCAAGACCTAACCTGACATTACGGGGGTCCTCAGCGAAACGGGGGTACATGTCATCAAATTCCTTCCATTCGGTTCCATCCGCAGGATGTCTAAGTATGCCCTCCGCACCGATCCTCTTTTCATGATGCCACATCATATCAGTCGCTGTGTGTCGTGACATGAACAATCTCTGCAGCCTGGGCGTTAAAGGGAAATATCGCAATATCTTTTGAGGCACTTTCTTCCCCATACCACAGACTTTGTACCGACTTTCACCACATATCGGACAATGTTCAAGTGATTCATACTCGGCACGAAATAATACACAATCAAACTTACAAGCATGAATGGATTCATACCTCATTCCCAGATCACGCAATATTTTCTTTGCCTCGTAGTACGACTTAGGCAATTCGCTTCCAACCGGTAACATTTGGGCCAGTAACTCTAACATCATATCGATATTTTTGTTGGTCATTTTGTTGATCACTTTAATGTGTAATAATTTCACAACGAAATTCAAGATCGACATTCCAGCACCTTCAAATGGAATTTTTTTTGCCTCATAAAGTAGTTCACTAAATAAATTTTGATCATTTCCACTTAACACTGGCATGTCACCACTAACACTATGACCAAGTTGTGGACCTTGTAAGTCATGCAAAATATCGGTGATCTCATCGTTTGCAGGTTGATTGTAACTACTACTCCTTTCGCCGGAATCAATAAATCGTGACTGAGAATGATACTGCTCACCGTGATAAATCCACGTACGGTAAGTTGGTGATATTCCTAGCATGTATAAATGATTATGAACTTCATCTAACCGCTTCATTTTCCTATTCAAACAATTTGCACATGGACAACGAACACGACCTTCTGCATCAATGTGTTGCTTTGCGACTTCCATAAACTCATACACTCCATTACGATATTCAACACTCAATCTATCCAGAGAGCTCATCCAATTTCTATCAATTTCAACAGAATACCTAAATATAATAATATAATTATTAGATATCATATTACAGTAATCAATATACTAATTCATTAATACTTTATTTAAGCATATATATATATATATATATATATATATATATATATATATATATATATATATATCTATATATATATATATATATATATTTGGTTGATAAATTAAATAGTTTACAGAAAAATTCTATTTTGTTAATTAATATACTTACTCTACATATATGAATCATAAATCACTAACAAACATCATATAAACAACATATATAATCATAAAAATTGAAAATAATAAAGAAATATGAAAGAAGATTTACCTTATCGGAAATTGATTACAATTTTATTGAAAATTTTTAGGAGAGTTGTGAGGCTGTAGAGGAGAAATTCTCAGATTTCAGAGGATGAAAATGAAGAGAAGGAGAGAAAAAACAGAGGGGGAGAATGGTTGGTGGCATTCTGCATTTTAATCTATCTTAGCGTCGAAGCTGATTATTCGACGCTAATTGTTGTAGTTTTTAGCGTCGAAACAACAATTTCGACGCTAAATGTCCGACATTTAGCGTCGACATAAATTTAGACGCTAAAGATTCAAGGATTGTCGGTGGAAACTTCATAAATCTTTAGCGACGCTATATAGTCGACGCTAAATGTCTAGTTTTTAGCGTCGACACAGATTTTTGACGCTAAAAGTTTAATATTTGGCGCCAAAAATTATTACAATAGTAAAATTATTTAGCGTCGAATATTATTCGACGCTATAGTCATAATTTTAGCGTCGAAAACTGTTTTCGATGCCAAAAGTTGAATGTTTGGCGTCAAAATTTTTTTCCATCGCTAAAAATATGACAATTAGCGTCGAAAATGATATTCGACGCTAAAAGTGAGTTTTGGCGTCGAATATTATGTCGACGCTAAATGTTTGGACGCTAAAAGCCATAATTTTTGTAGTGTTATTTTGTTTTTATTTTATTTTGCGCTTGAATTGCTAGGGACTAGCAATAAGCTGGTTGGGGGTTGTGATAAGTGCATGAAAATATACTTTGAAACATCACTTATTCGGATTTATTGTTAAGTATTTAGTAATATATCTTATATTTTATTATATAATTTTTATTTTTAAATTAATTTAGAAGGTGCTCAGTATTAAGTTTTATATAATATATTTTTAATATAATTTTTACCTTAATATTAATTTAGGAAATATTTAACCATTTAAATTATTTTATCGATTTCTTGTTTATTTTGCAGGATAAAAATATAAGAGAAAATATTGGGAATAAAAGACGGTGGGGCCGAAAACATTGACCAAAATAAAAGACAGCTTTGACCTTGGGAGAGAAACCAAAAAAACGTGGACTTGGACCAAGAGAGAGGAGGTGGTATATCATGTGCCAGGTGTATATCCCATCTCTCTCACAGCAGGTGGACCCCATATAATTGTGGGGCCCTCCTGTTGTGAGAGAGATGACATATACACCCGGCACATAATATAATTTTCGAAGAGAGAGAGCCGAAACAAAGGAAGCACACGTGGGCCAAAGATTTAATTAATTAGGGTTTCAATTTTGAGAAGCTGCGTGCGTGAGAAGGAAACAAAATAAGGGCATTCAGCGCATGTGTTATTCAAGGAGAGAGAGTTGGGTGTGTGATTATATAAAAGGCAGAGGCTGCGTGAGGAGAAGAGGTGGCGTGAAGCAGCAGCTCCAGGCTGCGCAAGAACCAAACAAAAAAACGTAGGGCTGCTGCGCAAACATAGAAAATAAATTAGAGAGCATCCGAGAGAGAATTCAGCCGAGACCTGCACGTATAAGAAAAACAGAAGCAGTGCCGAGAGTTTGAGAAGAAATCGAGATGCTTCTCCGATCCGTCGACGTTGTTTCTCTCTTCGACATGGAGAACTAATCTCCTAAGGTAAAGTTAAAGATAAACTCTTATATTTGAATTTCTTATATTTATGTTGTTGATTTCTTAAGGACCTTTTAATCGTTTAATGATGTTTATTGTTCTTTATTATCTTTCGATTTATTAGCCCAGAAATTATAATTTGTCAAATCCTATATAGATCCAGTCGTGCTTCTTATATGTGTGGTTTGCGAACTCAGTTGTGACTGGTAAAAGTTGTTTTGCTTGTTGGTCTTCTGCTGCAGTATTACCTGAGGGTATATTGTCGACGTTAGATAGGACGTAACGATTACTTTTGTGTGCTATTAACATAGAGAAAATAATCATTAATTACCGTAGAATTTAATATGCGTAGAATTGAATATTTTCCGATTGTTGGTTTGGGATGTGAAACCCTCAACTGAGTAATAACGGGAATTAATGACTAAAAATAGAAGTTTGATGCAAGAGGGATTCCCGACGCTTTGTTGTTTATCTATGCTGTTATCTTTTATTATCTTTTCATTGTTTTATTTATCTTTACTTTAATTGCAAATTTTATCGTTTTATTTATTAAGTTACCGTTAACGATTTTGTTTGAGTAAATTAGTTCATGTAGCCATCTCTCTGAGGAATCGACACCCCAGTTATACTGCAATAACCGCAAGTTATTTTTGGGCGTAATCAAAATTTGGCGCCGTTGCTGGGGAGACGGTTTACAATTTAAAGGAGCATATTCGCTTGTTCAACAACGAAGCGGTAACTTCGTTCCATTTTTTTTATTTTAGTTACTATTTACTTATTTAGTTTATTTAACTTTTGTTTAGATTTTTATTTTTAATTAGTTCTTTTTATTTTTGTTTCTAGTAATTTTATTTTAGTATTCATTTTAGTTATTTTATTTTTGTTTTAGTTTTAGTTAAATTTTAATTTTTAGTTTATTAATTTTTTTATTTATATACTCTTTTTTTTCCTGTTTCCCGTATTATTTGAGCTTCAATTACATGTCTAGACGTAGGGATATATTTGGTAGATTTGTTAGGGCTGAAGAAGAAAGCTCAGACTCTGAGAACATATTTGAAAATCTCTTATCCACATCATTCGCGTCTAGCGCACATAATATGAGTGAATACGAGAGACCACCCAGGAGGACTCTTGAAGAGTACCTCCACCCAACTCGCACAGCAACACCTTCGTGCATCATGTTTCCTCCTAATGCACGACACATAGACTTTAGGCCAGGAATGATACATTATCTTCCAACTTTTCACGATTTAGAGAGCGAGAATCCTTACGTGCACATTAGGGAATTTGAAGAGGTACTAGTAGCAACCTTCCATGACCGTTTTGGGACTACCGACACAATTAGACTTAAGTTCTTCCCCTTTACCCTTAAGGATAGAGCTAAGAGCTGGTTGTATTCTTTGAGACCTAGGCCAATAGGATCGTGGGGCGAGATGACTCAGGTATTTTTCGACAAATATTTCCCACACCATAAGACAGATGCCCTAAAAATAAAAATCTCCACCTTCTCTCAGAGAGACAGTGAGACCCTTTATCAAACGAGGGAGCGGTATAAGGAGTTGTTAGCTAGTTTTCCCCACCACGGATATGAGAGTTGGCATTTAGTAAGTTATTTCTATGATGGACTAGGGAGCGCCAATTCGTTGAGACAATGTGCAATGGTGAGTTTATCCGAAAGGACCCTGATGAGGCACTCGAGTATTTAGATGACCTAGCTAAGAAATCTCATACTTGGACTGGACCCAATGCCGTATATAACACTGATAGGACACACACTTCTTCTAGCAGAAGCTTACAACACTTTAGGGAAGAGGATAGCCTTAAGACACAAGTTGAGCTGTTAACTAGACAGATAAGAGCCTTAATAGCCAAAGACAGCTAGACAATGCATTCAGTAGCCCAGCTAGAATCTCAAGAGTGTCCGATATATGGTGAGATGAGAGGAACATATGAAGAACAATGCCATGCATTAGGGACGTATCAGAAGCCTTACACACCGTACCTATACACCTATAATCCTAGTTGGAGGAACCACCCCAACCTTAGTTGGAAGTAAGAGTCTCATCAGCCGAGTCAAACACCACCACCTAGAGGTTATAGTGCCCCTATGCAAGCTTTCATAGAGGCCCAGAAAGCGACTATGGAAGCCCAGAAATAATTTGTGGAGATCTAGAGTAAAACCAATCAGAGGTTTGAGTAATTGATAGCTCAGGTAGCGGAAGATAATAAGGAAATAAAGAGCCAAATCTCTAAATTGACTAATGTCCTGAGTGTGCACGAACAAGGAAAATTCTCATCTCAAACTCAACCAAATCCACAAGGCCAACATAGGACACATGCTGATCACGAAGTAGCCAATGTAAAGGGTGTTAATGCCATATTCACTAGGAGTGGTACAGAGGTAAGCTTGCAGGACACGTCCAACGCCATAGATGACCCCAAAGATAGTGGTATAGGTACCCCTCAGGAAGAACCAGTGCCACATTTCCAACCAAGATTACATTTCCCACAAGCACTTAGGCCCACAGTGAGAGTTCCAGACCCAAATATTGAAAAACAATCACAGGGTAAGGATGACTGTCATTACTCATACATGCTAGAAACAGCTTCTCTACAACCTAAATCAAATCATCCTGAACTGAAACTGGTACCAAAAAACCGAAAAAGGAGGAAAATGAGAGTTAATACTCAATTAAAGATGATATATGTGAGGTTAAAAAGGAGATTGAGCCAATTTTTCCTTATGTGCAGTACCGAATTTCAACAATCCCTAGACCCTGGAGGATCAATGGATACACTGCCACAGCTAGACAAAAATTCCCTCATATGCCTTCAGCAGTACGCTAGATGGAAACCACCATGAACAACTTAAGTGGTTACGTCTGGCTGAGACGTTAAACTTAGCGCTAGCAGCGAGGCAACCCTTGCTTTTGTATTTTATTTTATTTTATTTACTTTCATTTTATTTTATTGTGTGCTAATTGCATGTTTATTTTTTTATTTTGCATGAGTGTTTATGCAGGTGTCAGCACAACCTACACAGCCACATAACCCAAGTCTCACCAGCAGGAACCTGATCAACTCCTCGCCTAATAGTGTTGTTCCTTAATCCTTTTTCCTTATATTTATCTTACATTAAAGACAATGCAAGTTTTAAGTGTGGGGGTGTGTATACATGCGCATGAAAACTTGTCATATATATATATATATATATATATATATATATATATTATATATATATATTAAAAAAAATTGTTGTTTTGTTTGTTTTTAGTCCTTGATAGTTAAGCATATGTCCAATGATGATGTTGATGGCTGGTTTTTGTCTCAGGAACAATAACGAAAATGTATTGTTCCCGGGATTCAACCTTCCTTAAGTAGTGAATTTGTTTGGTTATGAGGACAACCAAAAGCAAACTTTGGCAGAGTGAGAAGAGCATGCAGATTGACACAAGAAATTAACGTGGTTCGGCGGGTTAGACCCAACCTACGTCAACAGGCACAAAACAGATGGGCGTTTTATTACTGAAATGTGTTTGGCCGACCTGTTTTGTGGTCGGTCAGTGTGTAAACCGAGCTGGTGGGTGTTACCGGGAGATGACACGTGTAAAGGAGAATTACCTTCCCGAGGCTTCTGTCGGTGACTAGGTGGTCGGTCAGACGACTTGTGGACTCATCACACATTTCTTTCTAACCGGATAGATTTCGACTTGCCTTCCCGCCCTAATGTTTTCAACTGTGTATTTTGGTGTGATCGATTTACGAGTTTTATATTGAATCTCATAGTCCGGTTTGCCCAGATCTGGGAGATCATATCAATGCTTTCTACCGAGCCGAGGAGTGATTGACATTTCTTCTAAATATCTTTTCCTTCTGGAAAAGGGAAATCTCATCTTTATCCTTGGCCAATTACTTGATATATTACATCTTGATTCTTACCATCAACATCTATCCCCTAGTTCTTGGTATCAACGAGTTTTTATGAGTTGATGTCGGGAACTATAAAAAGTTGTTGAGCCCTTCACCCTGCTGCTGGCTATTTTTGGAACTAGGGAGAAGACACATTTGCATATGTAATCGGGTCTTCTTCTCTGACTGTTTTTAGGTTGTTTGTCTGTCAATGACCCTGTTACTGTCTCTTAATTCTTTTTCCCGAGCAAAGTCGATATTCCGAGCCCACGATCACTGTACCCATGCCTTTTATTTTTTGAGAAGCGACCGCTTGAAGTTCCTATCTTTGTCCCCGAGGCATCTGTAACTGAAGCTGAGATCCATTCAGTCGAGCCTGAGTCTGACGTCTCGATTCTAAATTAAACCATCATTGAACCTGGCTGCAAGAAAAACATTTTTCTTTCCGAGCTGAGTCGAGTATTTGAACATGGGGGAATGATACATCCCCAGTCCGAAGAATCGGACTCGGTGGGAGTCACCCCAAACCCGAGCTGAGGGAAGCATTTGAACTTGAGGGAATGATACATCCCCAGTCCGAAGAGTCAGACTCGGTGGGAGTCACCCCACACCCGAGCTGAGGGAAGCATTTGAACCTGGGGGAACGATACATCCCCAGTCTGAAGAAATAGACTCGGTGGGAGTCACCCCAATCCCGAGCTAAGGGAAGCATTTGAACCTGGGGGAATGATACATCCCCAGTCCGAAGAGTCAGACTCAGTGGTAGTCACCCCAAACCCGAGCCGAATAATTACACGATCTCGGCGGAACGAAATCCAGCCCCGAGCCGAATAATTGCACAATCTCGGCGGAATGAAATCCAGCCCCAAACCGATCAATTTCCAAGACTTATACGGAAGGGAAAGAAATCAACCTTCGATGCTCTATTGTCTTCGGTGCGGGCGTCCCCTCACCAGACCAGTGAAAAATAAAAAAGCTTCATTTTCTTTTTAAAATGGAATTGGAAAAAGGCGGGGGTGACTTAACACATCCCCCAAACGTGATATTCACAAGTGTAAATAACAACATGGACGCCTCGAAACAACGTCCTGCCCGAGGTTTCTAAAAAATAATTCCTAGCGGCCTCGGCAGAACAAATCCACCCTGAGCCAACACCACGAAACCTCGGCGGAACGAACTCCAGCCCCGAGCCGGTGGCACACAGAGGCCTCAGCGGGACAAATCCAGCCCCGAGCCTACACCACGAAACCTCAGTGGAACAAACTCCAGCCCAGAGCCGGTGGCACACAAAGGCCTCGGTGGGACAAATCCTGCCCCGAGCCTACGCCACGAAACCTCGGCCGAATGAACTCCAGCCTCGAGCCGGTGGCACATAGAGGCCTCAGCGAGAAAAATCCAGCCCCGAGTCTACACCACGAAACCTCGGCGGAACGAACTCCAGCCCAAGCTGGTGGCACACAGAGACCTTGGCGGGACAAATCCAGCCTCGAGCCTACACCACGAAACCTCAGCGGAACGAACTCCAGCCCCGAGCCGGTGGCACATAGAGGCCTCCGCGGGACAAATCCAGCCCCGAGCATACACCACGAAACCTCGGCGGAATGAACTCCAGCACCGATCCGGTGGCACACAGAGGCCTCGGCGGGACAAATCCAGCCCCGAGCCTAGATATAGATGTAAGTCATGGGGTAGTTATGCTTCTGTCTCAGGAGTCTGATCCTACCTCGAGGGTTCACGCGCTCCCTCATGCACTACATCCCTTGTGTAGTATCTCACACTTAAAATGAAAAGAGCCAGGTCGACGCATTTCAGCCGGGGGTTTGATAATAACACCTGTGTTTGGCGTGCCGCGAGTTTGGTGCCCTTTCTGACCTCAAGTCATTACCTTCGCATCGAGCATGTCAAAATAAATAACAAAAATAACTTTCACGTTTAATTAACAAACAAGCGATGTGCAAGTTTCTTAAAAAAATTAGAGTTTTATTCATATTTTAGAGGACATACTGCCCTTCTTACAACTCTTTACTGGACATTTCAAGAGAGGCTTTTACATTGGTTTTCTTCTGTCTTCTACTTTACGGTATAACCGCATCTTCTGATCCGAGCTTCGATAACTCCTGATGCATATGCCAGAGTTGTAAACTTCATATCAAGCTGGCTCCTGCATCAGGCGCTCCATCGGGATCCTCCGATCTGAACTTGATCCAAGGTTTCCGAGCCGGATCACAGGGTCTGCTGAACTAGGCACTCTGTTGGTGCTCCTTCGACAATGCATTTTCCAGATGCCTGGCTCGCTAAGCGCACCCTTGGGTGTTTGGGCGAGGTCTTCAGTCTCTGCTCTGCGCGGCTTCCCGGAAGACTTTTACCCTATTTCTTCCTAGTTTAGGGAAGACCACCATGCCGATTCGTACCCCGCCCGTCGGGCATTCTCCTTGCCCTTGGCTGACTAGCTCCCTGATCAGTCCTCCAGCACAAGTAACTTGCGAAATTGGCGACTGATAGTTCAGGAAGTGTAGTTCCTTCATACTGAGGAGCCTGGTCAGCTGCCGCCAATGGATGTAACCAATCCCCCTCGTTATATTCATTCAACAATTCACCCCGGATGGTTGTCCGTTGGCCAGTATTTTTACATTTCATTCCACAATTCAACAAGAAAATATCTTCGTCTGTATGGACCCTTTCTTCCTCCCATCTATTTTGTTGCTGAGCTGCTTGTGAAAATCGCAACTTTCACATTCCACCATCGTCTCACAACGCGAGTTGCTTCTTGTTCGTTTCCCCACAGACGGTGCCAACTGTTAATAGCTGGTTTTCGTCTCAGGGACAATAAAAGAAATGTATTGTTTCCGGGATTCAACCTTCCTTCAACAGTGAATTTGTTTGGTTATGAGGACAACAAAAAGAAAACTTTGACAGAGGGAGAAGAGCATGCAGATTGACACAAGAAATTTACGTGGTTCGGCGGGTTAGACTCAACCTACGTCCACGGGCACAAAACGGATGGGCGTTTTATTACTGAAATGTGTTTGGCCGACCTATTTTGTGGTCGGTCAGTGTTTAAACCGAGCTGTTTTACAAAAATAATTACAGAAAAGGCTCTCTCTGCCCTTTGTTTTTGCCTGTCCCTTTTTTATTGCCCCATTTCCTTATATATATACTAAGTTGTGGCGGTAAAACTAAGGCGGCTGCTGTTCCCTATTTCGCAGAGCCTTCCACGTGAACTTGTTCCATTTACTAGCTCTCTGCCCTAGGCCTGCTCTTGTCGAAAGTGGACCTGCTTTTTGACATCCCATCGAATCAGTTTGACTTCTCACTGCCACATGCATTTAGTGATGATGACCGCCTGGTGGGTGTTACCGGGAGATGACACGTGTAAAGGAGAATTACCTTCCCGAGGCTTCTGTCGGTGACTAGGTGGTCGGTCAGACGACCTGTGGACTCATCACACCTTTCTTTCTACCCGGATAGATTTCGACTTGCCTTCCCGCCCTAATATTTTCAACTGTGTATTTTGATGTGATCGATTTACGAGTTTTATATTGAATCTCATAGTCCGGTTTGCCCAGATCCGGGAGATCATATCAATGCTTTCTATCGAGCCGAGGAGTGCTTGACACTTCTTCTAAATATCTTTTCCTTCTGGAAAAGGTTAATCCCATCTTTATCCTTGGCCAATTGCTTGATATATTACATCTTGATTCTTACCATCAACATCTATCCCCTATTTCTTGGTATCAACGAGTTTTTATGAGTTGATGTCGGGAACTATAAAAAGTTGTTGAGCCCTTCACCCTGCTGGTGGCTGTTTTTGGAACTAGGGAGAAGACACATTTTCATATGTAATAAGGTATTCTTCTCTGACTATTTTTAGGTTGTTTGTCTGTCAATGACCCTATTACTGTCTCTTAATTCTTTTCCCGAGCAAAGTTGATATTCCGAGCCCACGATCACTGTACCCATGCCTTTTAAGTTTTTGTGGAGCGACCGCTTGAAGTTCCTATCTTTGTCCCCGAGGCATCTGTAACTGAAGCTAAGATCCGTTCTGTCGAGCCTGAGTCTGACGTCTCGATTCTAAATTCAACCATCATTGAACTTGGCTGCAAGACAAACATTTTTCTTTTCGAGCTGAGTCGAGTATTTGAACCTGGGGGAATGATACATCCCCAGTCCGAAGAATCAGACTCGGTGGGAGTCACCCCAAACCCGAGCTGAGGGAAGCATTTGAACTTGGGGGAATGATACATCCCCAGTCCGAAGAGTCAGACTCGGTGGGAGTCACCCCAAACCCAAGCTGAGGGAAGCATTTGAACTTGGGGGAACGATACATCCCTAGTCTGAAGAATTAGACTCGGAGGGATTCACCCCAAACCCGAGCTGAGGGAAGTATTTGAACCTGGGGGAATGATACATCCCCAGTCCGAAGAGTCGGACTCGGGGGAGTCACCCCAAACCCGAGCTGAGGGAAGCATTTGAACCTGAGGGAACGATACATCCCCAGTCCGAAGAATCAGACTCGGTGGGAGTCACCCCAAACCCGAGCTGAGGGAAGTATTTGAACCTGGGGGAATGATACATCCTCAGTCCGAAGAGTCAGACTCTGTGGGAATCACCCCAAACCCGAGCTGAGGGAAGCATTTGAACCTGGGGGAATGATACATCCCCAGTCCGAAGAGTCAGACTCGGTGGGAGTCACCCCAAACCTGAGCTGAAGGACTGAAATCTTGGCGGGACAAATCCAACCCCAAGCCAAATAAGTGCACGATCTCGGCCGAACGAAATCCATCCCCGAGCTGAATAATTGCACGATCTCGGCGGAACGAAATCCAACCCTGAGCCGAATAATTACACCATCTCGGCGGAATGAAATCCAGCCCCGAGCTGAATAATTGCACGATCTCGGAGGAACGAAATTCAACCCCCAGCCGATCAATTTCCAAGACTTATACGGAAGGGAAACAAATCAACCTTCGATGCTATACTATCTTCGGTGCAGGCGTCCCCTCACCAACCCAGCGAAAAATAAAAAATATTCATTTTCTTTTTAAAATGGAGTTGGCAAAAGGCGGGGGTGAGTTAGCACATACCCCAAACGAGATAATCACAAGTGTAAATAACAGCAGGGACGCCTAGAAACAACGTTCTGCCCGAGGTTTCCAAAACATAATTCCTAGCGGCCTCGGCGTTACAAATCCAGCCCCGAGCCAACACTATGAAACCTCAGCGGAACGTACTCCAGCCCCGATCCGGTCGCACACAGAGGCCTCGGCTGGACAAATCCAGCCCCGAGCCTACACCACAAAACCTTAGCGGATCAAACTCCAGCCCAGAGCTGGTGGCACACAGAGGCCTCGGCGGGACAAATCCTGCCCCGAGCCTACGCCACGAAACCTCGGCGGAATGAACTCCAGCCCCGAGCCGGTGGCACATAGAGGCCTTAGCGAGAAAAATCCAGCCCCGAGCCTACACCACGAAACCTCGGCGGAACGAACTCCAGCCCCAAGCCGGTGGCACACAGAGGCTTCGGCGGGACAAATCCAGCCCCGAGCCTACATCAAGAAACCTTGGCGGAACGAACTCCAGCCCCGAGCCGGTGGCACACAAAGGCCTCGGCGGGACAAATCCAGCCCCGAGCCTACACCACAAACCTCGACGGGATGAACTCCAGCCCCGAGCCGGTGGCACACAGAGGCCTCGGCGGGACAAATCCAGCCCCGAGCCTAGACATAGATGCAAGTCATGGGGTAGTTACGCTCCTGTCTCGGGATTCTGATCCTACCTCGAGGGGTTCACGCTCTCCCTCATGCACTTCATCCCTTGTAGTATCTCACATTTAAAATGAAAAGAGCCAGGTCGGCGCACTTCATCCGGGGGTTTGATAATAACACATGTGTTTGGCGTGCCGCGGGTTTGGTGCCCTTTCTGACCTCAAGTCATTACCTTCGCATCGAGCATGTCAAAATAAATAACGAAAATAAATTTCACGTTTAATTAACAAACAAGCGATGTGCAAGTTTCTTAAAAAAATGAGAGTTTTATTCATATTTTAGAGGACATACTGCCCTTCTTACAACTCTTTACGGGACATTTCAAGAGAGGCTTTTACATTGGTTTTCTTCTGTCTTCTGCTTTGCGGTCCAACCGCATCTTCTGATCCGAGCTCCGAAAACTCCCAATGCGTATGCCAGAGTTGTAAACTTCATATTCAAGCTGGCTCATGCATCAGGTGCTCCATCGGGATCCTCCGATCTGAACTTGATCCCAAGGTTTCCGAGCCGGATCACAGGGTCTGCTGAACCAGGCACTCTGTCGGTGCTCATTCGACAATGCATTTTCCAGATGCCTGGCTCGCTGAGCGCATCCATGGGTGTTTGGGTGAGGTCTTCAGCCTCTGCTCTGCGCGGCTTCCCCGAAAGACTTTTACCCTCTTTCTTCCTAGAGGGGTATAACGGACATTATGACCCGGCTCTAATTACGAGACACTCGTGAAGGGTTAATCTATATGTAGTGACTATATCGATGGACACCGCCTTGGTTCGGCTTAATATATCATCTGCGGCAACGAGAGTGCAACTTCGAATTTTTAGTGGAATAATCTGTAGTTGATAATTCAGGATATTTAATTAAGAGCTTAATTAATATTTCGAGATTATTGGAGCTCGGAACTGTAGGTCCATTTGGTCCCCGTGCTAGCTCGATATACTATAGCGGATTTAGTATAATTGGATAATCCAATTATATACTCACAAAGGTAATAAATATTATTAATATGATAAATAATATTATTATGCCATGCCACACTTGAAATATTATATTAAAACTTAATATATGGTTTTATTAAATATTTGATATTCAATCAGATGTATTAAATTATATAAAGATATAATTTACTGTAAGGCTAAATTTGGAATTTCCAAATTTTGGGTTTTGGAACCCTTGGCTTTATTTTAGTAGTTACACCTTTTCGAAAGGTAATAAATATCTAGTTTTGTAACATATAATTCCATTATGGAAATTATAAAATTAATAAAGAAAATAAAAGCTTGGCCGATTTTTTGATGGAGGAAAAATGAAGGGATTTGATTTTATTTTGTAAAATTAAACCTTAAGTATAAAAAGGAAAATATGAATTTTCTTTGTAAGCTTTTCATTCTAACCCTAGCCTCCATTTTCTTCTTCTTGTTCTTCTCCTCAAAGTTGAGACAATCTAAAAGAAGAAAAAGAAGAAATTAAAACAAATATCAAGTGTGATTAAATCGTTTAGGGATTGTTTTGTGAGTCTTTCCCACACAAGTTTCTGTTGGTAAAGAGATATATTTCAGAAGACTTTGTGGTGTCGAACAAATATTCATCTTCATCTCATTCTTGTGGTTCATGGCAGTGAGCATTATTTTTGCTCATTGCCACCTCTTTACTTGGTGAAACGAAACTCGGTTTGGTTTCGTTTTAATCCAATTTTTTTGGGGAACATTTTGTGATGTTTTGGGGTTGTGTTGGGGCTGTTTTCAAGTGAAAAATCAGAACCAAAACACAGCCATAGTCCATGCATTTTAGGGGCTGTTTCTGGAGTGTGTTTGGGCTCGAATCGAGTCCAAAATAGTTCAGTTTTTGTCCGACTGTTCGGGGCTATTCGGGGACTGTTCTGGGGCTGTTTCGGGGCTGGAATTTTGCCTAAACTTGAAGCAAAATTTCAGTGGGTGTGGCAGTAGCATTCAATAATACAAAATGGAAGGGCATAAAAATTTTCAAGTCCGATCCGTGTGCCTAATCCGTTTCCGCTGCGCAAGGAAAGCGTTTCCTACAATTGGCATCGAGAGCAAGTTGAAAAGTGTTCTTAACCCTTCTTTTTTTCTTTTAAAGTTATTGTTTTTAATATGTTTATATGAGTTATAAATATTGATATGCATGTTTAGATGAGTAGGCACAATATAGTATTAATATGATAAATGATTATTATTTTTCATGTGATGAATGGATTTTGCATTGGTCGTAAATTTTTCCGGCTCTATTTTTCATGTTGGTTTTATTTTTGGGATGTAAGGCCATAAGGTCGTTGTTTACAATTGTTGTATTTTTTATTTTCCAATGTAAATCTCAATTGTTGTAATTTGGAGCACCGAAGTCACAAAGGAGCCAAAACCACCTTGGAGCGTGATTTCAAGACCGAGGGATGCCTTGGGTATTTTCTGTACTAATTAGATTAGTATAGGGAAAAATAAGAGCCTAGTCAATGCAAAATATTTTTTTATGTTATATGCATGTTTAATTCGAATTGTTTGAATAACATGTCATATAGCTTAGGGTGCCTACACTTGCATTTCACATGCCATAACATGCTTTAGATGCATTATCATTATAGACATGAAATATGATTTTATGTGATTTAAAATGTTTAAATTAGAATATGATATGCATGGAAAAACAATTAATTAGATTAATTTGTTTTAAGGTTTAAAATTTGAATTCTAATACATTGGGCTTAATTAGTGCATAATAAATTCCATTGGTATATATGATGGAAACCCGAACATAAATTCCATAGCCGAATCCGAATGGAAGATATATGGTCTGCCCTCTCGGATACAATTCCACGTACCATTGGATTTTATAACGCATTAAGATTAATTAAATAGTTTAATACAAATCTTGACCATTTTAGGATTCTAAAAATTTAAACCTATTAGTGTTCTAGTATTTTAAAATGTTAAATATAATAGGTCACTAATACCAGTCTAATTAAATTGGTTTACTTGAGTAATACAATTAGTAGTGGTTAGGTCACTTATAGTGTACTAGTGTAAATAAGAGTTATGATTTAGCCGCCATAAATTTATTCACACCAGTTAATTAAAATATTAGATATTTTATAAATAGAAACTTTAATTTTAAAATAGTGAGTGGGAGAGGGATATACGACAGTATATCCCGTGATCTCTGATGTTAGTCCGAAAATGTGAGATTCAAAAGGCATCTCGAGATGGATTTGCTTTCGTCCCTCTACGGATGGTGTCCATTTTAGGTCAATATCAGGTTTGGATTCCGAGAGGATAGGGATTCTAGATGTATCTTGTGAACTGACCTACCCTACGGCGACACTTCACTCGTTAAGTCCAAGAATCCCGAAACGGCGGGTCACACTCACAAAGGAATAATTACCTGTTAATAAAATTCCTTGATCTAATCAAATGGTAGTTGTTTAATATAGGAATAAGAGTTATTTCTGCAAATATTAATCGACTGAGATTGTCTCAATCTATCATGCAAGTACTTGACCTACCCTACGACGGAACTTACTTGTGGGATGATAAATTCCGTGGCATAGTAATTCTCTTAGGTTTCTAATTCGTTATTCATGGTTCATGTATCATGTTTAATTTTATGCCAAAATTGTTTGATGATTTTAATATGCGATAAATGAATGTTAAATGCATGTTTATTTTATTTTTTAGCCATGGTTTCTCCAATTATTTCCATACTCACAAACAATAAATGAGCGGGATAAAATTATGTTAAGTGGAAAAGTAACATGAACGCTATCCTTGTCTGTGAAGACCTAAAGTTTGTCCTAACGGAGGAGTCTCCTCCCAAGCCAGCCAGAAATACTGGCCAAGTATGCGCGATACCTACCAGAAATGGGTCGCAGCTAATGAGAAAGCCCGCTGTTACTTGCTAACAGGGATGTCTGAGGTTCTTGCTGCAAAACATGAACCTATGGCTTCAGCATCTCATATGATGAAGTCATTGCAGGGTATGTTCGGGCAGTCTTCGAAGCGTCAACGTCATGAGGCTATGGTCTCAGCGATGATTGCTCGGATGAGGATGGGACATCAGTCCGATAGCACGTCTTGAGGATGATGACCTATCTCAACACTGCTGAAACTTATGGAGCTTGTATTGACGAGCGTAGCCAGGTGACCATGATTATGGAAACTCTTCCGAAGAGTTTCCTGCAGTTTAAAAGAAATTATGTTATGAACAAGTTGACTTTTACTTTGACCCAGCTGCTTAATGAGCTCACCCACTACGAGTCCATGCTTATGGATCCTGGTAAGCCCAGTGCTGAAGTAAATATGTTCGAGTCTTCAAAATCTGTAAAGATTAAGAAGAATAGCACTGGGAAGGCTAAGGCTAAGCCCATGAAGAATAATAATAAGAAAGGCTCAATGGATGCCAAGCCTAAGGGAAATTGTTTCCACTGCAAAAAGAACTGGCATTGGAAAAGGAATTGTCTTAAATACCTTGCTGAGCTGAAGGAGAAAAATGATATAGGTAATATGATTTACTGGTTATCGAATCTCTATTAGTGGAGGATGATAAATCCACATGGATGGTTGATTCTGGAGCCACTAACCATGTTTGTTCTTCTTTGCAGCTACTTGACTAATGCAGGGACCTTGCTGAATGTGACTACACCATGAGGGTCGGGACAATGGATGTCGTTTCAGCAAGAGCAGTGGGAGTTTCTAGTTTAAATCTTACAAATAATAGTTATTTAAATTTGAACAATGTGTTATTCATTCCTAGTTTTCGCAGGAAATTGATTTCAATTTCTAAACTTTTGGATGATGGTTTTTTAGTTTCTTTTAATAGCAATTTGGTTATTATTGGTAGAAATAGATTAACCATATACACATGAAACTCATAAAATAACTTGTATGTGTTAAGACCATTAACACATAGGTCATTGCTCAACGCTGAAATGTTTAAGGTTGAGAAACCTAAAACTAAATGGAAAAGATTTCTCACGATGACACATATCTGTGGCATCTTATACTTGGTCATATCAGCCTTGACCAGATAGATAGGTGATAAAGAATGGAGCCTTAAACTAGTTAAGGCTCTGAACTTTACCAATATGCAAATCCTGTTTATAAGGAAAAATGACCAAGTGACATTTTACTGGAAAAGGTATAAGAGCCAGTCAACCACTTGAGCTAATACATTCAGACGTTTGCGGACCAATGAATGTAAAAGCTCGAGGTGGTTATGAATATTTCGTCACTTTTATTGACGATTATTCTAGATATTGGTATGTTTACCTAATGCATCATAAGTCAGATACTTTTGATAAGTTCAAAGAGTATCATGCTGAGGTTGAGAACCAGTTAGGTAAAATAATCAAGGCTCTACGATCAGATCGTGGAGGAGAATACCTTGACAGAGATTTCGAGGAATTCTTAGTTGAGCATGGATAGTATCCTAACTCACAGCACCTGGAACACCACAGCTAAATGGTGTTGCAGAGAGGAGAAATCGGACCCTACTAGACATGATGAGATCTATGTTTAGTTATAGCTCACTACCTAGTTCGTTCTGGGGATATGCACTACAAACTGCAATGCATATCCTTAATATAGTTCCATCTAAGTATGTTCTTAAGACTCCCTTAGAGCTGTGGAATGGTCGTAAAACTAGTTTACGACATTTCCACATATGTGGGTGTCCAACGCATGTGTTGAAGAATAAGACTACAAATTTGGAGTCACGTTCTCAGGTGTGCCTATTTGTAGGCTATCTTAAGGATACTAGGGGTGGATTCTTCTATAGTCCCGATGATAACAAAGTGTTTGTATCGAAAAATGCTACGTTTCTAAAGGAGGACTATATGAGGGAGTTCAAGCCTCGAAGTAAAGTGTTACTCGAGGAGTTACTTACCGGTTCGACCAGCACACCATCATCAACGACAGTTGACAAAAAACAATATAGCACCTTTGACATCTGAGTATCAGATGCAAGTTAGTCAGAATGATCTACCACCTAGAAGGAGTAGGAGGGTTGTACGACAACCTGATCTCTATCGTGGGGTTGGAGAGGCATAAGTTGTCGCATCCAGTGATGGTATATATGATCTATTGACCTATCGTAGTGCAATGGATGATTCTCACAAAGAGAAATGGCTCAAAGCTATGAACCTAGAGATGGAGTCCATGTACTGCAACTCAATCTGGGAACTTGTAGACCAACCTGATGGGGGTAAAACCCATAGGTTGCAAGTGGATCTACAAGAGAAAGAGGGGAGCAGATGGGAACGTACAGACCTTCAAGGCTAGGCTAGTGGCCAAGGGTTATACCCAGAAAGAGGGAGTTGACTATGAGGAAACTTTCTCGCCAATAGCCATGCTCAAATCCATATACACTCTTGTATCTATTTCCGTATATTATGACTCTGAAATTTGGCAAATGGACGTCAATACTGCATTCTTGAATGAATATCTTAATGAGAGTATCTATATGGAACAACCAGAGGGGTTCATAACCCAAGGTCAAGAGCAAAAGGTTTGCAAGCTACAAAGGTCCATTTATGGACTTAAGCAGGCATCTCGATCTTTGACTATAAGATTTGATACCACGATCAAGTCTTATGATTTTGAGCAGAATGTCGATGAGCCTTGTGTATACAAGCGCGACATTGATGATAAGGTGGTTTTTCTTGTTTTATACGTCGATGATATTTTACTCATTGGGAATGATGTAAAGATATTATCGGACGTGAAAATCTGGCTAGCTAACCAATTCCAAATGAAAGATTTGGGAGAGGCCAATTATGTTCTTAGGATTCAGATACTTCGGGATCGTAATAAACGACTGTTAGCTATGTATTAGACATCCTATATCGACAAAATCCTTGTGCGATTAGGGATGCAGAATTCCAAGAAAGGCAATTTGCCTTATCGCATGGAATTCATTTGTCAAAGGAACGGTCTCCTAAGACACCTCAAGATGTTGAGGAAATGAGACATATCCCATATGCCTCAGCAGTTGGTAGTCTCGTGTATGCTAGGTTATGCACGAGACCATACATCTATTTTGCAATGGGAGTAGTCAGTAGGTTTCAGTCGAACCTAGGATTGGATCACTAGATGGATGTGAAACACATTCTCAAGTATATTAAGAGAACGAGAGATTATATACTTGTGTATTCCGGTAAGGATATAATCCTAAGGGGATATACAGATTCTAATTTTTAGACAGATGTCAATTCTAGGAAATCAACATCTGGATCAGTGTTTACCCTAGGTGGTGGGGCTATAGTATGGCAGATTATAAAGCAATCTTGCATTAAGCAACTAAGGAAGCAGTCTGGCTCCGTAAATTCTTGGGGGATCTGGAAGTTGTTCCAGATATGGATAGACCACTCACACTTTATTGCGATAATAGTGGTGCAGTGGCAAACAATAAAAAACCAAGAAGCCACAAGAGGGGAAAGCATAAAGAGAGGAAATATCATCTCATTAGGGAGATAGTGCAGAGATGAGACGTTACCGTTACAAAGATTACATCCGCAGAGAACCTGGCTGATCTGTTTACAAAGACCTTGTCGGCTAAAGTGTTTGAAGGTCACCTAGATGGTCTAGGATTACGTGACATGTCCCATTTGCTCTAGTGCAAGTGGGAGATTGTTGGGATGTATGCCCTAGAGCTACATGTAATGTAAACAGTTTTATATGTTTTGAAATAAAATGATGCATTATTCATTTATCAAAGTGTTTGTTTAATTTTCGCATATTCTAAATTATCTTGAATACCCTCGATTACTTATGTGCCTTCAGACTTAGTGTATGATTGTTATACACAAGATGATTTAAGTCTGAAATTAGTAATCTTAAATAGTCCATAGAGAGCAAACAAAGCGGGTACTTTGTTTGTGGTTTATCTATAGCTGCGGTCCATTCTATATTTTTTGGCGACCTTGATCTGGGATCGTCCATGTAGAGACATGAGAATGAAGGTACCTTGTATGATGTGATCATATAGGACTTGACCCAGATGGAAATGACATTCTTAAAATATCCGTTAAACAAAGAAAGTCATTTCGATATACTAGATGGTTATATATGGATTGATCTTAATCTTGAGTGTATTACGAACTTCTGCATGACAGACTATGTCCTTTGATTTACAAAGGTGAGGTTGGTGTAGCAGTCCCGACCAATAGCTACGTACTTTGGGGGCATGGTCTGTTGTGTAGCCGGGAACAGTTTACATAGATATGGAGTTCACTCCTTTTTAGGAGAAATAGATGAGTATATTTCTTAAGGGTTGATTCGGTACTTGAACGGTTAGAGCGCTCAAGTCTTTCTATTACGAATAGAAAGATAAAAATTCATAATCGTTATGAATAAATCATTCATTAGAGAATCAATGGTACTTAAGGTAAAAATAATTAGAGGGGTATATTAGATATTATGATCCGGCTCTAATTACGAGATACTCGTGAAGAGTTAATCTATATGTAGTGACTATATCGATGGACACTGACTTGGTTCGGCTTAATATATCATCTGCGGCAACGGGAGTGCAACTTCAGGTTTTTAGTGGAATAACTCGAAGTTAATAATTCGGAATATTTAATTAAGAGCTTAATTAATATTTCAAGATTATTGGAGCTCGGAACCGTAGGTCCATTTGGTCCTCGTGCTAGCTCGATATACTATAGCGGATTTAGTATAATTGGATAGTCTAATTATATACTCACAAAGGTATAAATATTATTAATATTATTAATAATATTATTATGTCACACTGGAAACATTATATTAAAGGTTAATATATGGTTATATTAAATATTTGATATTTAATCACATGTATTAAATTACATAAAGATATAATTTAATGTAAGGCTAAATTTGAAATTTCCAAATTTTGGGTTTTGGAAACCCTTGGCTTTATTTCAGTAGTTACACCTTTTTGAAAGGAAATAACTACCTAGTTTTGTAACATATAGTTCCATTATGGAAATTAATATTGCATGTTACAAAATTAACAAAGAAAATAAAAGCTTGGCCGATTTTTTGATGGAGGAAAAATGAAGGGATTTGATTTGATTTTGTAAAATTAAACCCTAAGTATAGAAAGGAAAATATGATTTTTCTTCTGTAAGCTTTTCATTCTAACCCTAGCCTCCATCTTCTTCTTGTTCATTCTCTCTCAAAAGTTGAGACAAACTAAAAGAAAGAAAAAGAAGAAATTAAAAGCAAATATCAAGTTTGTTTAAATCTCTAAATCGTTTAGGGATTGTTTTGTGAGTTTTACCCAAAAAAGTTTTCGTTGGTAACGAGATATAGTTCGGAAGACTTGTGGTGTCGAAAAAATCTTCATCTTCATATCATTCTTGTGGTTCACGGCAGTGAGCATTATTTTTACTCATTGCCGCCCCTTTACTTGGTGAAACGAAACTCGGTTTGGTTTCGTTTTAATCCAATTTTTTTGGGAATATTTTGTGATATTTTGGGGCTGTGTTGGGGTTGTTTTCAAGTGAAAAATCAGAACCAAAATACAACAATAGTCCACGCATTTCAGAGGCTGTTTCTACAGTGCGTTTGGGCGTGAATCGATTCCAAAACAGTCCAATTTTTGTACGATTGTTCGGGGCTGTTCGGGGACTGTTCTGGGGCTATTTCGGGGCTAGAATTTTGTCTAAAAATGAAGAAAAATTTCAGTGGGTGTGGCAGTAGCATTCGGCAATACAAATGGAATGTCGGAAAAAAAATTTCAAGTCCGATCCATGTGCCTAATCTGTTTCCACGGCGCAAGGAAAACGTTTCCTACAGTGTGTTACCTCTCATTGGTTTCAATCCACTATTTTACCGGATCTGGATTAGCAACCATTTTTTATGGATGTTTGTACTGTTGTGAGAATGGTTGCTTGAGATGATATTATAGTATATGTTATTTTCATATATTATTACATATATATATGTGTGTGTGTGTGTGTGTGTGTATATGTAATAATATATGAAAATAACATATACTATTAAACATTTGCACTAGAACAAATGGGACATGTCACGTAATCCTAGACCATCTAGGTGACCTTCAAACACTTTAGCCGATAAGGTCTTTGTAAACGAATCAGCCAGGTTATTTGCGGAAGCAATCTCTGTGACAGTAACGTCTCCTCTCAGCACTATCTCCCTAATGAGATGATATTTCCTCTCTATATGCTTTCCCATTTTGAGGCTTCTTGGTTCTTTTGAATTTGCCACTGCACCACTATTATCGTAATAAAGTGTGGTGGTGTTTATCCTAATATGGAACAACTTCTAGACCTCCCAAGAATTTACGGAGCCAGACTGCTTCCTTAGCTGCTTCACAAGCTGCTACATATACAGCCTCCATAGTGGAGTCAGCATTACAAGATTGCTTTATACTTTGTTATACTATAGCCCCACCACATAGGGTAAACACTGATCCAGTTGTTGATTTCCTAGATGTTGGACAATTATGACCCATAGCATCATTATTGTACAGAACATGGTGTTGTTGTACAAATTAACTATGTGACAAAGGAAATTGCTCTTTTATCATTTGTAATAGGATTACCTAGAGATATAAATGATAAAAGTCCTTATGATTAGTTCCAGATTAATAAAATATGAGACAATATAATCCACAAAGGTTTAATCATTAAATATCCCTAGTTGTAGTATTATCGAGACTGGACATCGATAATGCGGAATAGGCTAGTATTACACTTGTGCGTGTTATGGAAGAGTAACAACATAGTTCTCATATATTTGGGTATTGGATACTCATGCAAGTGTAATAGGAGGTTGTGTTTACCGATGGTACGGAAACAGCTTCGCTCTGGATAGACCCCTCAGAAACCCATTGGTAGTATGACTATGTGTCTATGGGAATCCGAATCAGGGTAGGTGTATTTGGTCTTAACCTGAGACTTGCATCGCTAATACTTGCGACAATCAATATACTTTGGTTTTGGTCGTCCAGGGCTTTAACAGGTTCTGTGTACGCCTCTTCTGGGTATACTGAGAATCGTAGTGTATTGGGTTTGATGTCAAGACGGAAGTATCACTTCAGTCATATGGAGATGATGATCACGCAGAGATACAGAACTGGTACTCTAAGTGCTATAGCCATCGGGGAAGTATGACTAGGTCATGACTTTTCGATCATAAAGAGACTAGTTGCTAGTGATCCGATATATGCTTCGTACGGGGCAGACACAACTCCAGCCCCAGGCCTTGCATGTGACATCCGATACTGGATCGTAATACACAATACTACGTATACTATGCCTGACAAAGATCTTGTATTCAGTAGAAGAATATTTCTTCTGGAGAATTGGGTAGGCACGGTGCTTTTCTAGAAGCCAACCATGTCTTGTAAATCGGTAAATACGTGGTACCATGTACGCACGTATTCGGATAGTCCGATAGCCGTAGTTACTGCCAACATATCCAGAGATCTCTTGGGTCGCATCCCAAAGATTCATCGATGCTGTTTGACTCGATCAATATTAATCGGGGATAATTATGAGAGAGAATATTAATCTGGGATTAATAAAGAGAGATATTAATATGAGATTAATAAAGAGAGAGAATTAATCTGGGATTAATTATGGCAATAATAATCTGAGATTAATTATCAGAGAAAGAATTGATCTGGGATTAATTGCGTCGATGATATATCTGGGATTAAATTCGTCGAGAGGAGAGAACGCGATTAATTTGGAATTAATCGGTAAAATAAATTTTATAGTTAAATTAAATTTTACTATTTAATTTATTTAATTGGGCTAAATAATATATTAGATATATTAATTGAAATTGGATTTCAATGGGAAATTAAATTGGATTTTAATTTTAGCGAACGAATTAATTTGGAATTAATTCGCGAGCGATTTTCGTAATAATTTTACTGGGTATTATTATTTAATTAAATTGGATTTAATTATACCGCGACGGAAAATTCGTTTAATCGGATTAAACGAATCCGAGCCCGAAGTGTGTTGAGCAAGCCCACTTGAATTTTGAATTTAAAGTGGGGCCCACTTTACTTACATCATTAATCATTTTTGGTGATTGACATGAGTGATTGATTTTGATGGAAACTTGAAAAACACTCAACACATTAAATTTTTGAAATTAATCTCTCTCTCCTCTCCCTGGCATTATTAGGCCGAATTGGCCTTTGTTGTCAGATGGCCGAACGGCCAAAATGGTTTCGGCCGAATGGGTTTTGGGCGATTGAAAAAGGAAATGGTCAATAGGCATATATTACTTTTCTTTTGAAAAATAAATAGCCACTGGCATTTTCATTTAATGAAAAGTGCTACTTTTGACTTTTCAATTTTGATTTGGCCACTGCTTTCTCATTTAAAAAAAAAAAAAAAAGGGACAATTTGACCTTCTTTTTTTTTTTTTTGGTGTGACATAAGGCTTCTTCTCTCTCTGATTAGAAAAGGCCGATTGGCTTCCAAAAGCCAATGGCTGAATTGTCTTCTAATCTTGGTTTTTGGCGAGAAACAGTTAGCTTCTTTTGAAGAGTGCTCTCTGACTCCTCCCTTTATGGCCGAGACAAAAGAAACGATTGCTCTCTGTCTTTCTTCTTAGAATGGCCGATTGCTCTCCTCTCTCTCTCGGGCAAATTTGTTTCTCCTATGGAGATAAAATTTGTTCCATTTGTTCTTGTTAGCACATAAGGGAGTCAAAAAGATGGTGATAGGGATACTCACCAATGAGTTTGGAACCATAAGGAGGGCTTGGAAGCTTCAACATCCATGGAAGTTTTGAACTCAACCGATCAATGTAAGTCATCCGCAACTTATTTTTGATTATTATTCACACACAAATCACGCTTAGTAAATCCTGTGACATGTCTAGGACACTTACACTAGAATCGATATCTGTCTGAAAATCAAAGTCTGTATATCCCCTTAGGATCATATCCTCACCAGAATATACAAGCATATAATCTCTCGTTCCCTTAAGATCCTTGAGAATGTGTTTCACAGCCACCCAATGATCCAATCTTGAGTTAGACTGAAACCTACTGACCACTCCCACTGCAAAATAGATGTCTGGTCTCGTGCATAATATAGCATATATGAGACTACCAACTACTGAGGCATATGCGATATGTCTCATTTCCTCAACATCTTGAGGTGTCTTAGGAGACTGTTCTTTTGACAAATTAATTCCATGCCGATAAGGTAGATTGCCTTTCTTGGAATTCTGCATCCCAAATCACACAAGTATCTTGTCGATATAAGATGCCTAAGACATAGCTAACAATCGTTTCTTGCGATCCTGAAGTATCTGAATCCCAAGAACATAATTGGCCTCTCCCAAATATTTCATTTGTAATTGGTTAGTTAGCCAGGTTTTCATGTCCGATAATATCTTTACATCATTCCCAATGAGTAAAATATCATCGATGTATAAAATAATAAAAACTACCTTCCCGTCAATGACGCACTTGTATACACAAGGCTCATCAACATTCTATTCAAATCATAAGACTTGATTGTGGTATCAAAACTTATATTCCAAGATCGAGGTACTTGCTTAAGTCCATAAATGGATCTTTGCAGCTTGCAAACCTTTTACTCTTGACATTGGGCTATGAACCCCTCTAGTTGTACCATATAGATACACTCATCAAGAATGCCATTCAAGAATGCAGTCTTGACGTCCATTTTCCAAATCTCATAGTCATAATATGCTGCAATGGACAAAAGATTGTGGATGGATTTGAGCATGGCTACTGGCGAGAAAGTTTCCTCATAATCAACTTCCTTTTTATGGGTATAACCTTTAGCCACTAGCCTAGCCTTGAAGTTCTATACCTTCTCATCCGCTCCCCTCTTCCTCTTGTAGATCCACTTGCAACCTATGGATTTCACCCCATCAAGTTGGTCTAGAAGTTCCCAGACTGAGTTGGAGTACATAGACTTCATCTCTAGGTTCATGGCTTTGAGCCATTCCTCTTTATCAGAATCATCCATTGCACTACGATAGGTCAATGGATCATCTATACCATCACTGGATGTAACAACTTGTGCCTCTCCAAATCCAAGATAGCGATTAGGTTGTCGTACAACCCCCCATTATGTCTAGGTGGTAGATCATTCTGATGAGCTTGCATATGAAGCTCAGATGTCAAAGGTGCTATATATTTGTCAACTGTCATTGATGATGGTTTGCTGGTCGAACCAGCAAGTAACTTCTTGAGTAAAATTTTACTTCGAGGTTTGAACTTCATCATACAGTCCTTCTCTAGAAACGTAGCATTTATCGATACAAACACTTTGTTATCTTCAGGGCTATAGAATAATCCACATATATCCTCCTTATGATAGCCTACAAATAGGCACACCTGAGAATGTGGCTCCGACTGTGTAGTCTTATTCTTCAGCACATATGCTGGACACCCCCATATGCCGAAATGTCGTAAACTAGTTTTACGACCACTCCACGACTCTAAGGGACTCTTAGGAACAGACTTAGATGGAAATACATTAAGGATATGCATTGCAGTTTGTAATGCATATCCCCAGAACGAACTAGGTAGTGAGCTATAACTAAACATAGATCTCATCATATCTAGTAGGGTATGATTTCTCCTTTTTACAACACCATTATGCTGTGGTATTTTAGGCGCTGTGAGCTGGGATACTATCCCATGCTCAACTAAGAATTCCTCGAAATCTTTGTCAATGTATTCTCCTTCACGATCTGATCGTAGAGTCTTGATTGTTTCACCTAACTGGTTCTCAACCTCAGCACGATACTCTTTGAACTTTTCAAAAGTATTTGACTTATGCTGTATTAGGTAAACATGCCAATATCTAGAATAATCGTCAATAAAAATGACAAAGTATTCATAACCACCTCGAGCTTTTACATTCATTGGTCCGCAAACATCCGAATGTATTAGCTCAAGTGGTTGACTGGCTCTTATACCTTTTCCAGTAAAAAGGTTTCTTGGTCATTTTTCCTTCTAAACAAGATTCGTAGATTGGTAAAGTTCAGAGCTTTAACTGGTTTAAGGCTATGTTCTTTATCAACCTATCTATCCGGTCAAGGCTGATATGACCAAGTCTAAGATGCCACAGATATGTGTCATCGTGAGAAATATTTTACCGCTTAGTTTAGGTTTCTCATGTTAGGGATATGCCCTATACCCAACTTGTGGACGAGCTATATGTACATGTATTTGTAATATTTTCATTAATTAATAAAATGACAATCTTTATTATACGTGTCTTACATGAATCATCAACACTGTAATAAAGCCATTGGAGTAATAAGACGATGGCTTCCACGCCTTATGAGAATCATTACTCTTAAATGTTCATAACCATAGTTTTATGAATAATCTGGGTGTTCACAAAGCGAAGAGACTAGCATGATGATATGATCCGCCATTAAGTGGGGTAGCCGATCTCATAGGCTACTAGCGGAGATCCGTCCGCTTGGTGTATCACATACATGTATGAGTTGCTCGTGTCCATCGAACTGACCGTCGAATGTTTTCATATGGAGTTTTTATCCCATGTGTCTGTGAGAACTTTCATGTATCAATTATATGACTAGTCCTTTGACTTTAGGTCTATACAATCTTATGTGTGGATCAAATAACTTTGACATTCTCCTTCCCCGGTTCAAAAGATCCGGTCATAAGGGTATGATTGGGTAATTTGTTGAAACACATGAAGTTTGTAAAGATACAACAGAGAATCGCCGCTCTCTCGGATAATATTTTCTTATAAGAGTAGTATTCCAGTTTGTTGGTTAATATGTGTGATCAGTGCTTGAGATTGTGGCCACAGCGGAAGAATCATGTGAGATTCTTGAGTTAGCACGATTCATGACACTATCAACACCATACCTTTGACCATATGGGTAGACACTTTCTGTACCCTAGGTCAATAAGTGGGGATACAGTGAGGCGAGAGACCGTATCATATGTAAATCGCATACATAATGAGTATATATATTTTTCCTTCTCATTTGGGGGCATTGGCATGTTGCTAGATGTCAACCTTGGTCATTGAAATCGAACGACCATCTGATCGGAGGATAATTTATATTCGATTAAATTATCAGGATTTATTTCATGTACAACTTGAGGGGAACCCAAAAGGTCACACACAACAAAATCGAAATCAATGGTTAACAGTACAAAGTACAAATATAACAGCATATATGATTGTTGTAGGAATTGTTCATAAATGGTTCAATGTGTTTAATTATTGAACAGATCTATTTATGAGGTTCCATAGTTGCTTAGGGATTGGTGAATGACGATAGGGGCACTTTGGGAATTGGAATAAAAAAAATTACTATTCATGTGAATAGTAAAAAAAATTTATTTGTTTTGAATTCCAATTCGGCCCAAACTATTATTAGAGTTTTATAATCTCATTAAACCACTAAATTAAGATCCAATAGCTAAGATTAAATTAGCTTTTATCCCACATCAGATTCTTAATTAATTTTGTTGTCTTTGGAGCACTATATAAACCCAAAGAATTCTTCACAAATAGCTACACCAAAACCTTTCATATCTTGGGTTTATATAAGTGAGCAACTCTAAAGTTTAAGAGTAAGCCACTGATTTTGAGGATCCTTAAGTCTATTTGACTAGAGGAACCTCGAGTTAAAAGTTTTGAGGTATTTGCCTAGGCTAGCACCAAGGGCAAAATACCCGTGCACTCAAGGCGTAGTCTTGCCGTTGAGTTTTGAATTTGGTGTGTGCATCTTTGGAGGCCACACACTTGGGTGGCTCTTTGGAACGTGGAAGAGCTTACTAAGTTCGAGAAAAGCTTGTAGATTGGAGGGAGGACTGGAGGAGTCTTCGGTTTAAGTAAGTCTTTTTCTTTCTTTATTTTATTTAGAGTTCTTATGATAGTTAGCATGTTTAGGTTTATGTTCTTTGCATGTTTTATGAGTTTTATGCTTAGAATATATAGTAACATGCCTAGGCTTGTAGAATAATCAAAACAAATGGGTCTTGGGAAAAGTGAAAGCGGCGTAATAATTTTAATTTTCCGTTGCGCACTCGCGGCCGCTTCCCAACAGTGGTATTAGCGCGCCGTTTTTGTTTTGATTAGTTATCTCTCATTTGAATTCGAAATTGGGTGTTTAAAAGCTCGTTGGAAATCTAACACCCTGAACTTAATTAATCCACGTCGCGATGCCCAAACCCTTGGCGTCGCGACGCCTAACGTGCACCGAGTCCTTGCTAACGTGCACCGGGTCTACATGTCAGAATCTGAAAAGTTGACTTTGCTAACGTGCGCCGTGCCACGTGTCAACATCACAACCGATCCGCTAAAATGTGCATTCCACGTGTCATCATCCTAAGATGCCGACAATCATCATCTACGCTAACGTGCGCCGTGCCACGTGTCATCATCTCAGAAGATCAGCTAAAATGCGCCGTGTGCCACGTGTCAAAAACCTATGGTGCCGACACTCCGTGTGACACATGTCACCTTCTCATTGGACATAATTATTGGCAAATCACATTCTGCCACGTGTCAAGCTCTCATTGGACCACTCTCATCGCGTGCCATGTGTCATCATTTGATTGTGCCGACATCATACGCGTAGTCAACTCGCGTGGACCAAAGACGCGTGCGGGCGTCGCGACGCCGGTTGCCGAGTTTGCCTATAAATTGAGCTCTTCACCACTTCATTTGGTGTGCTTTCCTTGGGAGTTTTTCCCTATTTTTTTAGAGGATTGCATCTAGTTTTTAAATATAAATAATATTTAAATTATGTATTTTAATTTTCAGTATTAATGATAGTTCTTCTTCTTCTCTTTTCTTTTATGTTTTGTAGTTAAATTTATGTTGCGGTAATAGGTGAAATATTTAAAATAATTATCTAGGTAAATCTCACTTAACTATAATTTATAAATTATAATTTAACCGGATTAATTAATGTCAGACTTTCTTACCGCCTATAATTTAACCGGATTAATTAATGTCAGACTTTATTTCAGGACATTCTGGAGGTGATTTGGAGCAAAACAGTGAAAATTGGCAAAAAGGGCAAATATGTAATTTATCCACGTCACGACGCCCAAATCCTTGGCGTCGCGACGCCTAACGTGCACCGAGTCCTTGCTAACGTGCGCCGGATCTACGTGTCAGAATCTGAAAAGTTGACTTTGCTAACGTGCGCCGTGCCAAGTGTCAACATCACAGCCGATCCGCTAAAATGTGCCTTCCACGTGTCATCATCCTAAGATGCCGACAATCATCATCTACGATAACGTGCGCCGTGCCACGTGTCATCATCTCAGAAGATCAGCTAAAATGCGCTGTGTGCCACGTGTCAAAAACCTATGGTGCCGACACTCCGCGTGACCCGTGTCACCTTCTCATTGGACATAATTATTGGCAAATCACATTCTGCCACGTGTCAAGCTCTCATTGGACCACTCTCACCGTGTTCCATGTGTCATCATTTGATTGTGCCGACATCGTACGCGTAGTCAACTCGCGTGGACCAAAGACGCGTGCGGGCGTCGCGACACCAAGGACTTCAGCGTCGCGACGCCGGTTGCCGAGTTTGCCTATAAATTGAGCTCTTCACCACTTCATTTGGTGTGCTTTCCTTGGGAGTTTTTCCCTATTTTTTAGAGGATTGCATCTAGTTTTTAAATATAAATAATATTTAAATTATGTATTTTAATTTTCAGTAATAATGATAGTTCTTCTTCTTTTCTTTTCTTTTATGTATTGTAGTTAAATTTATGCTGGGGTAAAAGGTGAAATATTTAAAATAATTATCTAGGTAAATCTCACTTAACTATAATTTATAAATTATAATTAACCGGATTAATTAATGTCAGACTTTATTACCGCCTATATGGTCGGGTTAAATATAAATTACTTTACCGCCTATATGGCTGGTCTTTATGTGAGAGATAATTACCGCCTATATGGCTGGTGTAGTTGGACTAAATGGATTACCGCCTATATGGTTGGTTTTAATTGTTTAACATTATTAATTCCTGAGAAAGCATAACAGAAAATAATTTATATATTATAATAAGTGAGATTCCTAGATAAGAAATATTAAATGTGAATCCTCTAACCCCAACATTTTATTTTTATTATAGGGAAGTGATGAAGCACAATATCCTCACTTAATAATTGATTTTCTTTTTATGGGTAATTCTTTAGTTTGTTTATTGAGTCTTAAGTTTAATGCTTCTTGTTGTCTGATCACCAATAAGATTGATTTGGTAAACTTAAAATGAACTAGACATAGGGATTTTAGGTTTCAGCCTTAGATTCAATAGCTCACGATCTTCCTTGAGGATAGATAACCCTTTAATAGATTTCCTTACAGGATAAGAATATACATGTCGGGCATGGGTAGCCATATTTGGAACTTGGTCTTAATGAATCCAGATAATTTGGTTGACATAGGAATATGGTTCAATTGGGTTATACTGGGTATTTGCGTCTGACCATCGGAAGAGGCTTTTGCATATCATCGTGTTCCAGGTTAGCAAACTGATTTATTAAACATAAATAAGAGAATCAATTCATCTTTATAATAATATTGTGTGGAGTCACGACCCTAGATCTTTGAGTCTTTTCTTTTATTTTCCTTAGTATTTTCTTTTGAGTCTGTTTTTATTTTTATTAGCAAATCCACATTCAACCTACCAAAAGCAATCAATTCCTTTCTCCCACATCTGGGAGCAACAGTTCGATTTTTTTAGGCCTGTTGTACATCCCAACAATTATCATTGGATGCCAGAACAAGCAATACTACATTTGCTCAATAGAACACAATGGGGAGATGTGACATATGTAATGGTAACCACCCGAGAGATCATTACGAGTACAACTACAATCCAGGGTGGCAGAGCTATCAAAATCCTTCAAGGTACGAAGAACCATAATACTTTTTCCATCTTATCCACCATCCATCTACGATCTTCATCAACAATCAGAACCATCAGAAGAAGATCAGATGATTGACATGCTCAAATATTGGTTCAAGAAACAAGACGAAAAGCTGGATACAATGCTTGAAACATGCCAAAATCAATTCGAAAGTATTCAGAGACAATCAGCATTCATTCAGAGAATGACAGATCATATGAGACAATTAACAGAAAATCAGAGCTACATACCTCAAGGACCATTTTCAGATAACACTGATGAAGCTTTTGAGTACCAAATATTTCAAGATGACATTTTAGAAGAGGAGAAGGTTGAGCAGAATCAAGAACCAGAGGTATCAGTTCAGGAGCCCGAACTGGCAAAGTCTCGATTTGATTTTTATTATTCTGACTCTAACGATGATGAAACTGAGTTGTTTGCACCAACTGCATCAATAATTGAGGATGGAATTTTGTATCCTCAAAATGAAGATCTTGGAGATTCCATTACACAAATGTTTGAAGAAGATCTATCTGAGCCAATCACATCAGCCTCAGAGGATGAAGACCTAATGTCAGACACATCTTTACATCCTCACATTGATACTTCGGGAGCATGCATCTCACAGATGACAGATGAAGAATTGAATGCGGAAATCCTAAAATATTTGTGAAGAAAAGGTGGAGCAAGAAACAGAGCATATTGAGGAGCAACTGTCATACAAATTGAAAATCCTGAGCATTCAGGAGAAACATCACTATTTTGGGGAGTACAAATCAAATATATCACCCAGAAGCTTGACAGAATGGAACTTCCATTCCAAGTCAAGCACCATACGAGACCTCCTGATTTTCTTTTTTTCTTTTCAGGAACCACTAGAGCGACAAAGATTAAAAAGGTGGCACAAGCACTGAATAAGATAAAATATTCTTTGCCACTTTACCGTTGGAAGAGACCCTTCAAAAGCAACGCTCATGGGATTGTCTTTAATCGGACATCTAAAATGACGTTGAAACCTCCTTGACAGATGGATTTCAGTCACGTCTGGCTGAAGACGAAAAATTTAGCGCTAGCAGGGAGGCAACCCATGCTTTTTGTTGTAATTTCTGTTTTCATATTTTGTGTATACATGTTGTAGAGTTTTTAATTTTGTGTGTTATTTTTATAGGGAAAAGCTCAACCAAAGCATAAGACAGAAGGAATGGTGTTTGGCAAAAAAAAGAGATAATTCATTAGCGATGACTGAGTAAGGAATGGATTTTTGAGACGCATCTTAATGAATTTTTACTAAGTGAATGGCGTATTGCGTACACAATTCCGTTGCCTTAATTATTGCTTTGATGTACTTTTCTTTTGTAATTATCTTTATTTTGTAGACATAATCTAGACTTTTTGACCTTTCACGATTCATTTTGTTTTTAGCTAACAAGCTTCCTTTGGAAGATACTTGTGCTATTTTTACTCACCCTTTTCAGGTATTATAAATTCAACTCATCATTACAATTTTGAAGACATCCAGAGTAAAACATGGAAGCCACTTCAAGAAGACGAGTTGAAAATATATGTGTCTTTTGCGGTACTAGTGTTGGTGTTAAGCCACAATACGTAGAAGCAACACATGAATTGGGTCGAGTCTTAGCTGCAAGGAATATGCACTTAATATATGGCGAAGGCAATCTTGGACTAATGGGGATTGTTTCAAAGGTCTTACAGGAAGGAGGCAGTCACGTTTTGGGAATCATCCCAAAACCCTTGGCGGAGGCAAATCTTATTGGATCATCAAACAGAGAGGAACTTATTGTGCCAGGGATGTCCGAGCGACTAGTGGAAATGATTAACCGTGCTGATGCTTTTATTGCTTTGCCAGGTGGCTTGGGCACATTGGAGGAAATTTTTATAGTGTTATCTTGGGCGAACCTGAACATACACCAGAAACCGCTTGGACTGTACAACGTTGAAGGATTTTATGATTTTCTTTGTGTGTTTCTTGATGATGCTCGGAGAAATGGGTTCGTGTCAAAACCTATGAAAGAACTCCTCTTTACTGCCAGAACTGCTCCGGATCTAATTGACCAACTCTTAGCCTATGAACCATAAGTTGACCATATCATTTCAAAGATAAATTGGTCCGAGGACGATCGTGGTAAGAGGCGTCAGATTAATCTGGATCTTAACCTTTAATTTCCTGTAGAATTTCAGCTAACCAGGTATTATCTTCTAAACTCTTCTTCTACTGTTAAGACATTGGGGACAATGTCTCATTTATGTTTGGGGGAGGGAATTAGTTGATCAATACCTTATTTTTAGTTTGTGTGTTGTCTTTATTTTTAGTCCAAAATTTTTCGAAAAATACAAAAAAATTGAAAATTTTTCAAAAATTACAAAAATATTTTGCGTTTTTGTGTT
This sequence comes from Zanthoxylum bungeanum, assembly GCA_019454045.1. Taxonomy (NCBI): domain Eukaryota; kingdom Viridiplantae; phylum Streptophyta; class Magnoliopsida; order Sapindales; family Rutaceae; genus Zanthoxylum; species Zanthoxylum bungeanum. The sequence goes on along the minus strand of SKCR01019026.1, from coordinate 11,869 downwards.
TTTATTTTGACTAAAAATGTGAAATTGGTAAGAGATAGCTGAGTAAGGAGTTTCCACTCCTGAGACGTATTTCAAACCATTTTTGAAACAAGTTAATTTTTGTTTATTTCCTTTTGAATTATTTAATTTGTGAATTCTCCATAATACTGACTAAAATGGATCTTCATATGCTCAGTTGACAGGTATTATCAACATGCATAGTAACAACGGACATGAGATAAAATTGAAAAGTTTGTAATATTCAGTGCTCTAGTTTAATTGGAGGAAGCATCTCAAAAAGTGATGGAGTAAAAAAAAAACATCTGAGATCCGAGTTATTAAGTCTGTAAGGGTGTTTTAACACTTAGTGCCCTAAAGCCAACTATTTTGGGAGTCACTGGCCCAAAGCTCGCTACATGGATCAAAGATGCTGCAAAAATATATATATCTGAAGTCTGAGTAATTAAGTCTGTAGGGGTGTCTTAACACCTGGTGCCCTAAAGCCAACTGGTTTGGGAGTCACCGACCCAACACTCGCTATATAGATGGAAGATATTGTATACAAATAAAAAAATAGAGAAAAAGAAAAATCAGAAAAATCAGAAAAATCAGAAAAATTACTCTATTGCTACAAAAAGGTGTGAATTATGATAAAACTTTAAGACAAAAATATTACTTTCTTATCAACTGCACTTATGACTGTTGTGGGCAAAAATGAGTTGTTTAATATTTTGTTAGCTGTGTATATGGAGAATGGTAATTATAATCGGAGAATTTACTTATTCAATAATTTAGAAAGAAAGAAAAAATCTAGTAACTTGGAGTAGAAATTTCACCTGATTAGTCACTAACTTCTTTATTCTCTTTTCTCTTGTCTTTTTGCTTTTGTGTGCATTAGTTTCACTACCTTTTTACTTTTATAAAATGTTTGTGGGTATCATTGCTGTAAACCCTCACGAGACTACAACTCGTCCACTAAGGACAACTAGGGGTTTAAAGGCTTGTTGCATACGCTAAATGCAACCGTGATCCCTACGAAAGTGGCTTAGTTAAATTTTATTATGTTATTTTATATTGTGTTTTGCTCGAGGACTAGCAAAATGTTAGGTTTGGGGGTGTGATGAGTGGTAAATCTATCACTATTTCCCACTCATTTAACCTAATATTTTTATATTTTCTTGCATTTTGTGAATATTTTGATGTGTTTTGTGTTATTTTGTAGATAAATAAAGTTTCAGGACATTCTGGAGGTGATTTGGAGCAAAACAGTGAAAATTGGCAAAAAGGGCAAAATGGTAATTTATCCGCGTTGTGACGCCCAAACCCTTGGCTTCGTGACGCCTAACGTGCGCCGAGTCCTTGCTAACGTGCACGGGTCTACGTGTCAGAATCTGAAAGTTGACTTTGTTAACGTGCGCCGTGCCACGTGTCAACATCACAGCCGATCCGCTAAAATGCGTATGCCACATGTCATCATCCTAAGATGCCGACAATCATCATCTACGCTAACGTGCGCCGTGCCACATGTCATCATCATAGAAGATCAGCTAAAATGCGCCGTGTGCCACGTGTCACCTTCTCATTAGACCAAATTATTGGCAAATCACATTCTGCCACGTGTCAAGCTCTCATTGGACCACTCTCACCGTGTGCCACGTGTCATCATTTGATTGTGTTGACATCGTTCGCGTAGTCAACTCGCGTGGACTAAAGACCCGTGCGGGCGTCACAACGCCAAGGACTTCAGCGTTGCGACGTCGGTTGCCGAGTTTGCCTATAAATTGAGCTCTTCACCACTTCATTTGGTGTGCTTTCCTTGGGAGTTTTTCCCTGTTTTTAGAGGATTGCATCTAGTTTTTAAATATAAATAATATTTAAATTATGTATTTTAATTTTCAGTAATAATAATAGTTCTTCTTCTTCTATTTTCTTTTATGTTTTGTAGTTAAATTTCTGCTGGGGTAAAAGGTGAAATATTTAATATAATTATCTAGGTAAATCTCACTTAACTATAATTTATAAAGTATAATTTAACCGGATTAATTAATGTCAGACTTTATTACCGCCTATATGGTCGGGTTAAATATAAATTACTTTACCGCCTATATGGCTGGTCTTTATGTGACAGATAATTACCGCTATATGGCTGGTGTAGTTGGACTAAATGGATTACCGCCTATATGGCTGGTTTTAATTGTTTAACATTATTAATTCCTGAGAAAGCAGAACATAAAATAATTTATATATTATAATAAGTGAGATTCCTAGATAAGAAATATTAAATGTGAATCCTCTAACCCCATCATTTTATTTTTATTCTAGGGAAGTGATGAAACACAATATCCACACTTAATAATTGATTTTCTTTTTATAGGTAATTCTTTAGTTTGTTTATTGAGTCTTAAGCTTAATGCTTCTTGTTGTCTGATCACCAATAAGATTGATTTGGTAAACTTAAAATGAACTAGACATAGGGATTTTAGGTTTCAGCCTTAGATTCAATAGCTCACGATCTTCCTTGAGGATAGATAACCCTTTAATAGATTTCCTTACAGGATATGAATATACCTGTCGGGCGTGGGTAGGCATATCTGGAACTTGGTCTTAATGAATCCAGATAATTTGGTTGACATAGGAATATGGTTCAATTGGGTTATACTGGGTATTTACGTCTGACCATCGGAAGAGGCTTTTGCTTATCATCGTGTTCCAGGTTAGCAAACTGATTTATTACACATAAATAAGAGAATCAATTCATCTTTATAATAATATTTTGTGGAGTCACGACCCTAGATCTTTGAGTATTTTCTTTTATTTTCCTTAGTATTTTCTTTTGAGTCTGTTTTTATTAGCAAATCCACATTCAACCTACCAAAAGCAATCAATTCCCTTCACCCTATAATTAGATACCTGTAAATAAATAGTATCAATAATTAATAACTACATTAGGAATTAAGTTCTCGTGGGATCGATATTTTTATACTACTTGAACGATACGTGCGCTTGCGTTATACATGTGTGTTTACGCCGGTCAGTGGCGAAAAGTTACAGAGAAATCCAAGGAATGACTATGACGAAACCTTCTCGCCTGTTGCAATGATAAAGTCCATTCGAATTTTACTGGCACTTGCTGCACACTTTGATTATGAGATTTGGCAGATGGATGTCAAAACAACTTTCCTTAATGGGAACCTCGTAGAGGAAGTCTATATGACACAACCTGAGGGGTTTGCATATAAGGATAATTATAATAAAGTATGCAAGCTTAAACGACCCATTTATGAACTCAAGCAAGCCTCCAGAAGTTGGAATATACGATTTGATGAGACAATCAAAGAATTTGACTTCATCAAAAATGTAGACGAACCTTGTGTTTACAGGAAAAGTAGTGGGAGTGCTGTTGTATTTCTTGTATTATATGTCGATGACATATTAATCATCGGGAATGATATTCCCATGATGCAAGCCACCAAGCAATGGTTATCTCAGAATTTCTCCATGAAAGATTTAGGAGAAGCAGCCTACATCCTCGGCATTAAGATATACCATAATAGATCTAAGAGGTTGTTAGGACTTTCTCAATCTACGTACATAGATAAATTTTTGAAAAGATTCAAAATGGAAGATTTCAAAAGAGGTAATTTACCTACTTGTCATGGAATCAAATTATCTAAGGAGCAATGTCCACATACTTCTTCAGATAGAGAGCGTATGAGTAGGATCCCTTATGCTTCAACAATAGGATCGATCATGTACGCCATGCTATGTACAAGACCTGATGTTTCTTATGCTCTTAGAATAACGAGCAGGTATCAGGCAAATCCTGATGAGCAACACTGGGCAGCTGTCAAAACAATCCTCAAGTATCTGAGAAGAACTATGGATGTGTTTTTGACATACGGAGATTGTTCTGAGATGAAAGTCATTGGTTACTGTGATACGAGCTTTCAGACCGATAGGGATGACAACAGATCGTAAACAGGATATCTATTTACTTTGAATGATGGTGCTGTCAGTTGGAAAATCTCAAAGTAGTCAACTACAGCGGACTCCACCACTGAAGCCGAGTATATTGCAGCATATGAGGCTGCTAAAGAAGCAGTCTGGATAAAGAAGTTCATCACGGAGCTGGAAGTGCTTCCTAAGATCAAGAATGGCATCACGATGTACTGTGACAATACGGGCGCCATTGCTCAATCAAAGGAACCAAGGTCCCACCAGAAATCCAAGCATGTACTCAGGCGATTTCATCTCATCATGGAGATTGTTGAGAGAAAAGAAGTTATTATAGAGAAAATACCCACATAAGATAATCTTGCAGATTCTCTGACTAAAGGGCTGACTCAACAAAAGCATGATAGGCACACCCGAGAGTATGGTGTCCAGATTCATAATAGTTGGCTATAGTGCAAGTGGGAGATTGTTAGGGATATGCCCTATACCCAACTTATGGATGGGCTATATGTACATGTATTTGTAATATTTTCATTAATTAATAAAATGACAATCTTTATTATATGTGTCTTACATGAATCATCAACACTGCAATAAAGCCCTTGGAGTAATAAGACGATGGCTTCCACGCCTTATGAGAATCATTACTCTTAAATGTTCCTAATCATAGTTTTGTGAATAATCTGGGCGTTCACAAAGTAGAGAGACTAGCATGATGATATGATCCGCCCTTAAGTGGGGTAGCCGATCTCATAGGCTACTAGCGGAGATCCGTCCGCTTGGTGTATCACACAGATGCATGAGTTGCTCGTGTCCATCGAATTGACCGCCGAATGTTTTCATATGGAGTTTTTATCCCATGTGTCTGTGAGAACTTTCATGTATCGATTATATGACTAGTCCTTTGACTTGAGGTCTATACAATCTTAAGTGTGGATCAAATAACTTTGACATTCTCCTTCCCCGGTTCAAAAGATCCGGTCATAAGGGTATGATGGGGTCATTTGTTGAAACACATGAAGTTTGTAAAGATACAACAGAGAATCACCGCTCTCTCGGAAAATATTTTCTTATAAGAGTAGTATTCCAGTTCGTTGGTTGATATGTGTGATCAGTGCTTGAGATTGTGGCCACAGCGGAAGAATCATGTGAGATTCTTGGGTTAGCACGATTCATGACACTATCAACACCATACCTTTGACCATATGGGTAGACACTTTTCATACCCTAGGTCAATAAGTGGGGATACAATGAGGCGAGAGACAGTATCATATGTAAATCGCATACATAATGGGTATATATATCTTTCCTTCTCATTTGGGGGCATTGGCATGTTGCTAGATGTCAACCTTGGTCATTGAAATCGAACGACCATATGATCGGAGGATAATTTATATTCGATTAAATTATCACGATTCATTTCATGTACAACTTGAGGGGAACCCAAAAGGTCACACACAACAAAGTCGAAATCAATGGTTAACAGTGCACAGTACAAATATAACAGCATATATGATTGCTGTAGAAATTGTTCATAAATGGTTCAATGTGTTTAATTATTGATCAGATCATTTATGAGGTTCCATAGTTACTTAGGGATTGGTGAATGACGATAGAGGCACTTTGGGAATTGGAATTAAAAAAAGTATTATTCTTGTGAATAATAATTTTTTTTTATTTGTTTTGAATTCCAGTTCGGCCCAAACTCTTATTAGAGTTTTATAATCTCATTAAACCACTAAATTAAGATTTAATGGCTAAGATTAAATTAGCTTTTATCCCACATCGGATTCTTAATTAATTTTGTTGTCTTTGGAGCACTATATAAACCCAAAGAATTCTTCACAAATAGCTACACCAAAACTTTTCATATCTTGGGTTTATATAAGTGAGCAACTCTAAAGTTTAAGAGTAAGCCACTGATTTTGAGGATCCTTAAGTCTAATTGACTAGAGGAACCTCGAGTTAAAAGTTTTGAGGTATTTGCCTAGGCTAGCACCAAGGGCAAAATACCTGTGCACTCAAGGCGTAGTCTTGCCGTTGAGTTTTGGCTTTGGTGTGTGCATCTTGGAGGCCACACACTTGGGTGGCTCTTTGGAACGTGGAAGAGCTTGCTGAGTTCGAGAAAAGCTTGTAGATTGGAGGAGGACAAGAGGAGTCTTCGGTTCAAGTAAGTCTTTTTCTTTCTTTATTTTATTTAAAGTTCTTATGATAGTTAGCATGTTTAGGTTTATGTTTTTTTGCATGTTTTATGAGTTTTATGCTTAGAATATATAGTAACATGGCTAGGCTTGTAGAATAATCAAAACAAATGGGTATTGGGCAAAGGGAAAGCGGCGTAATAACTTTAATTTTCAGTTGCGCACTTGCGGCCGCTTCCCAACATCTCAACTTTAAACATTTCAGCGTTGAGCAATGACCTATGTGTTAATGGTCCTAACACATACAAGTTATTTTCTGAGTTTTCTGTGTATATGGTTAATCCATTTCTACCAATAATAACCAAATTGCTATTAAAAGAAACTGAAAAACCATCATCCAAAAGTTTAGAAATAGAAATCAATTTCCTACGAAAACTAGAAATGAATAACACATTGTTCAAATTTAAATAACTATTATTTGTAAAATTTTAACTGGAAACTCCCACTGCTCTTGCTGAAACGGAATCCCTTGTCCCGACCTTCATGGTGTAGTCACCTTCAGCAAGGTCCCACCATGAGTCAAGTAGCTGCAAAGAAGAACAAACATGGTTAGTGGCTCCAGAATCAACAATCCAGGCAGATTTATCATCCTCCACTAATAGAGATTCGATAACGAGTAAATCATATTACCTGTATCATTTTTCTCCTTCAGCTCAGCAAGGTATTTAGGGCAATTCATTTTCCAATGCCCATTCTTTTTGCAGTGGAAACATTTTCCCTTGGGATTGGCATCATTTGAGCCTTTCTTATTCTTCTTCTTCTCAGTACTGGGCTTACGAGGATCCATAAGCATGGACTCATAGTGGGTGAGCTCATTAAGCAGCTGGGTCAAAGTAAAAGTCAACTTGTTCATAACATAGTTGCTTTTAAACTGCAGGAAATTCTTCGGAAGAGTTTCCATAATCATGGTCACCTGGCTACGCTCGTCAATACGAGCTCCATGGGTTTCAGCAGTGTTGAGATAAGTCATCATTCTCAAGACGTGCTCTCGGACCGATGTCCCATCCTTCATCCTAGCATTCATCGCTGAGACTATAGCCTCATGACATTGACGCTCCGAAAGATGCCCGAACATACCCTGTAATGACTCTATCATCTGAGATGCTGAAGCCATAGGTTCATGTTTTGCAATAAGAACCTCAGACATCCCTACTGTCAAGTAGCAGCAAGCTTTCTCATTAGCAGTGACCCATTTCTGGTAGGTATCGCGCACAGCTTGGCCAGCATTTCTGGCCGGATCGGGAGGACACTCCTCCATCAGGAAAAACTATAGGTCTTCGCAGAACAGGATAACATTCATGTTACTTTTCCATTTAAAATAATTTTCTCCCATTAATTTATCATTGAGAGTATGGAAATAATCAGAGAAACCATGGTTGAAAAGTAAAATAAACATGCATTTAACATTCATGCATCGCATATTAAAATTATCAAACAATTTTGACATAAAATTAAACATGATACATGAACCATAAATAACGAATTAGAATTCAATAGAATTACTATGCCACGCAAATCTATCATCCCATAAATAAGTGATGTCGTATGGTAGGTTAAGTATTTGCATGATAGATTGAGACAATCTCAATTGATTAATATATGCGAGAATAACTCTTATTCCTATATTAACCAACTACTGTTAGATTTGATCAAGGAATTTAGATTAATAGTTAATCATTCCTTTGTGAGTGTGACCCGTCGTTTCAGGATCCTTGGACTTAACTAGTGAAGTGTCGTCATAGGGTAGGTCAATTCACCAGATACATCTAGAATCTCTATCATCTCGGAATCCAAACCTGATATTGACCCAAAATGGACACCATCCGTAGGGGGACAAAAGCAAAGCCGTCTCGAGGCGCCTTTTGAATCTCACATTTTCGGACTAACAAGGAGATCACGGGATATATTGTCATATATCCCTCTCCCACTCACTATTTTAAGTTTAAGGTTTCTATTTATAAAATATCTAATATTTTAATTTAACTAGTGTGAAATAATTTATGGCAGTTGAATCATAACTCTTATTTACACTAGTACATTATTAGTGATCTAACAAATTTTAACTCTTAAAAATTGTATCACTAATTTCCATTAGTCCCTACTAATTGTATTACTCAATTAAACTAATTTAATTATAGTGATATTAGTGACCTATTATATTTTAACTTTTAAAATACTAGAACACTAATTAGTTAAAAATTTAGAATTCTAAAATGGTCAAGATTTATATTAAACTATTTAATTAATCTTAGTGCGTTATAAAATCCAATGTTACGTGGAATTGTATCCCGAGTGCAGACCACATTACCGTGCATTCGAATTCGGCTATCGAATTTATGTCCGGGTTTCCATCGTATATACCAATGGAATTTATTATGCACTTATTAAGTCCAATATATTAGAATTCAAATTTTAAACCATAAAACCAATTAATCCAATTAATTATTTTTCCATGCATATCATATTCTAATTTAAATATTTTAAATCACATAAAATCACATTTCATGTCTATAATGATTATGCGTCCAATGCATGTTATGGCATGTGAAATGCAAGAGTAGGCACCCTAAGTTATATGACATGTTATTCAAACAATTCGAATTAAACATACATATAACATAAAAAAAAATATTTTGCATTGACCGGGCTCTTATTTTTCCTATACTAATCTAATTAGTACAAAAATACCCAATGCATCCCTTGGTCTTCAAATCTCAATCCAAGGTGGTGTTGGCTTCTTTTGCGACTTCGGTGCTCCAAATTACAACATTAAAATTTTTACATTGGAAAATTAAAATTACAGCAATTGCAAAAGTTGGCTTTATGGCCTTACATCCCAAAATCAAAACCAACAATAAAATAAGAGCCTGAAAAATTCACGACCAATGCAAAATCCATTCATCACATGAAAAACAATAACCATTCATCACATAAATATTATTTTGTGCCTACTCATCTAAACATGCATATCAATATTTATAACTCATATAAATATATAAAAACAGCAACTTTAAATGAAAAAGTGAAGGGTTAAGAACACTTTTCAACCTCGCTCTCGATGCCAATTGTAAGAAACACTTTCCTTACGCAACGGAAACATCTTAGGCACACGGATCAGACTTGAAAAATTCTTCTGCCCTTCCCTTTGAGTGGCCGAATGTGACCAACAGTACCACTAAAATTTTGCCACTGTTTTTAACAAAATTTCAGCCTCGAAACAGCCTCGTAATAGTCCTCGAACAGCCCCGAGTAGCAGTTCAAAAACCAGACTGTTTTGGACATAAAATGAGCCCAAACCATAACCAAAAATGTCCACTATTTCTGTGAACTGCAGTGACATTTTTCAGGTCTGATTTTTAAGAGAAAAAACAGCCCTAACACAATCCCAAAATTCTGTTATGTGTTTCCCAAAAATTCCGGATTGAAACTATACCAGACCGAGCCCCAAAATACCCAAACAAATGCTCGGCATAGAGCAGAAAATCACCCCACTGCCGTGAGTCTAAAGAGGAGAAAAATAGATGAATAAATATTGGTTCAACACCACAAAGTCTTCCGAGTTATGTCTTACAACCAACGGAAAGTAGGGTGGGCTACATTCACAAGATTAAATCCCTAAACTATTTAGAGATTAATGTCACACAACAAATTTTGTTGTTTTATATTTTTTGCCTTTTATTCTTCATTTTCTTTTCTCAACAACTTGAGAGGATTTGGAGTAGAAGAAGATGGAGGCTAGGGGTTAGAGAATCAGAGTTTAGGCAAAAGGAAAAAATCAAATCCTTTTATACCTAGGTTTATTTGTTTTTAAAAACAAAAGAAAACCTTCCCCTTTACTCCATTGAATTTTTGTCCATAGCATGTATTAAATTCAAAATTTTGTAACAACATATTTACTTTCCATAAAGACAATATATATTACAAAAATAAAAAGTTAACACCTTATTAAAAGGTGTAACTTCCAAAATAATGCCAAGGGTTTCCAAAACCCATGAAATTTGGAAATTCCAATTCATCCTTTCATTAAATAAATTTGGAATTCCTAATTTGACCTTATATTAAATTATATCTAATATAATTTAATACATGTGCATAAATATCATATATTTAATAAAATCATATATTAACTTTTAATATAAAGTTTCAAGTGTGACAAAATAATATTATTAATCATATTAATAATATTTATACATTTGTGAGTATATGATTGGACTATCCAATTATATTAAATCCGCTTTAGTGTATCAGTTAGCACGAGGACCAATGAACCTACGGTTTCGAGCTCTAATAATCTTGAAATATTAATTAAACTCTTAATTAAATATTTCGAATTATTAACTCCGGGTTATTCCACTAAAAACCTGAAATCGCACTATCATTGCCGCAGATGGTATATTAAGCCGAACCAAGTCGGTGTCCATCAATATAGTCACTCTATATAATATATATATATATATATTAACCTTTCACGAGTATCTCGTAATTAGAGTCGGGTCATAATGTCCGTTATACCCCACAAATTATTTTTACCTTAAGTATCATTGATTCTCTAATGAACGATTTATTCATAACCATTATGAATTTTAATCTTTCTATTCGTAATAAAAATACTTGAGCGCTCTAACCTTTCAAGTACCGAATCAACCCTTAATGAAGATACTCATCTACTTCTCGCAAGAAGGACTGAACTCCATATCTATGTAAAACCTTCCCAGCTACACAACAGGCCATGCCCCCAAAACACGTAGCTATTGGTCGGGACTGCTACACCAACCTCACCTTTGTAAATCAAAAACATAGCCTGCCATGCGGGAGTTCGTAGTACACTCAGGATTAAGATCAATCCATATATAACCATCTAATAGATCGAAATGATTTTCTTTATTTAACGGATATTATAAGAAAATCATTTCCATCTAGGTCCAGTCCTATATGATCACATCATATAAGGTGCATTCATTCTCATGTCTCTATATGGACGATCCCAGATCAAGATTTCCATACAAATATAGAATGGACCGTAGCTATAGATAAACCACAAATAAAGTACCCGCTTTGTTTGCTCTCTATGGACTATTAAGATTACTAACTTCAGACTTAAATCCTTTTATGCATGACACTCACACATTAAGTCTGAAGGCACATAATTAATGTAGGGTAATCAAGATAATTTACAATATGTGAAATTTAAACAAACATTTTGATAAATGAATAATGCATCATTTTATTTCAAAACATATAAGACCGTTATATTACATGAAGCTTTAGGGCATATATATATATATATATATATATATATATATATATATATATATATATATATATATATATGCATTCTTAAATCAAAACACAAACCAAAATAGAATTCCACAATGAAATGACTTATGAACAATTCTAGGTCACTCAAATGTGGTTAAGTGATTCAAGAATGGTAGCCATAGTTCAAAGCTATCATATAGAGTTCCAAACTCTAATTTTTTTTTATGTCCAACATAAATATTTTGACTCAATCATAAGCATATTGTGTTTATGCTTCCAAAGCATCTGTATACAATTAATTAGCCTAATTTCAATATCAAGCTATGTTATTATGTATCCAATACATAATTCATCACTATATATCTCACTAATGATAACTCACTAATGATAACTCACTAATGAAAAACATTATTTTGGGGAATATCAAACTACCTAGCAAGCTTGATTCCAATAACCAATCTTCTTTTCCTTGTTGA
>SKCR01019025.1:0-70973 GCA_019454045.1 Zanthoxylum bungeanum | reverse complement strand
TGCAATCTTAGGGTAGCCTAAGGAAAATAACTTTCATACCATTTACTACGCCAGTAAAACATTGAACGAGACACAACCCAATTACACAACAACTAAAAAAGAACTGCTGGCCGTGGTGTTTATTTTTGAAAAGTTCTGCTCCTACTTGATAGGCAAAAAAGTGATAATCTACATAGATAATTCAGCCATCAAGTATTTAATAGCAAAGAATGATGCCAAACCAAGACTGATTCCCTGGTTTCTAATACTGCATGAATTTGACTTGAAGATCTGAGATAAGAAATGGACATAAAATCAAGTAGCAGGTCACTTGTCGCGACTTGAAAATGAGGCTACAACTGGAAATGGGCTGACAATAAATGAGACTTTATTAGATGAGCAGTTATTCACCACCATGCATAAGGAAGTCTGGTGGTACACTGACTATATGAACTATATTGTTTTTGGAAAATGGCCACTGGAATGAACACATCAGCAAAGGAAGAAGTTATACAATAAAGTAAATTATTACATTTAGGATGAGCCATACTTGTTCAAGAGATGTGTTTATCAATTTTTACGGCGATGTGAACCCCAAGAAAAGGTCAACAGCGTCCTCCAATACTAACATTCCTCTGCATATGGCTGCCACTTTGGCGAAGACAATCCCGCAGCCAAAGTGTTGTAATAAGGTTTTTTTTTGGCCCACTTTATTTAAAGATGGTCACATGTTTATTCTTCAATATAATAGGTGTCAAATGATGGGAAATATATCTAAGAGACATGAATGACCACTACATAGCATCCTACAGGTTGAACTATTTGATGTGTAGGGGATCGACTTTATGGGGCCATTTATTTTGTCACATGGAAATCCTTATATCTTGGTTGCAATGGACTTTTTTTCCAAATGGGTGGAAACAAAAATGCTGCCATCAAATGACTCCAAAGTGATACTGCAGTTCCTCAAGAAAAATATCTTCACCAACTTTGGGTCCCCTCGAGCAATCATCAGTGATGGTGGCACTCATTTCTGCAACAAGTATTTTGATGTACTTTTCAGTGAGTATGGAGTTACTCACAAGGTGGCAACTGTGTACCACCCACAGATAAGTGGCCAGGTTAAAATATCTATTAGACAAATCAAAATAATCCTAGAATGCACTGTCAGTTCAACGAGGAAGGATCGGTCCATAAAATTGGATGATGCATTATGCGCCTACCAGAAAACTTATAAGATGCCCATTGGAATGTCACCATATCAACTGGTGTTTGGAAATGCATTCCATTTGCCTATGGAACTCGAGTATAAAGCATACTGGCCTTGACAAAGTTGAACTTTGAGTTATAAGCAACGGGGGAGAAACGGCTACTCCAATTGAACAAACTTGATGAATTTTACTTTCATGCCTATGAAAATGCCAAATTGTATAAGGAAATGACCAAGAGGTTGCATGATCAGAATATAGTGCGTAAACAACTCGAACCAAGACAATAGGTATTTTTCCACAACTTGAGGCTTAAACTTTTCCCTGGAAACCTGAAGTCATGGTGGTCAGGTCCATTTGTGATCACCGAAGTGTCTGCATTGAGTGGTTGAACTGCGAGACCCCAACTCCAAGCATGTTCAAAGTAAACAGCCAACATGTCAAACATTATTAGGGAGAACCCGTCGAGCGCCCAAAAACAATTCTCGCACTGGCAGACCCAGCCTAGAAACTTGGGTCATAATATCTGGCTGAAGATGTTAAACTTAACGCTAGCGAGGAGGCAACCCACGTAAATTTCTATTTTTGCTCGTTTTTAATTTTTTTTTAGTTTCACTTGTGTTTATTGCATGACATTGTCGGTGTTTTGAATTTTACATGTTATTTTTGCAGGAAATATCACTAAATGAGCACTCTAGACAACACAAATCAGACCCATCAGATGCAGGCCAGAGCGTCGCTTCTCCCCCATGGCGTCACGATGCGTGAAAGAATAAAATTGAGGTAGAGAGTTTAAGCCACAACGCGTCACAATGCTAGAACTATTGTGTCGTGACTCGCTGAAGAAGTAAAGTGAGGCAGAACGTCTGGTGGTTTCGCGTCGCTACTCAAGAACCTGCCCATCACAACGCGAAACCTTAATCATAAAACCCTTAATTTTTTGGGCTGAGCATCGAGACGTCGACTATGATGCATCGTGACGCTCACCCCGATATGAGCCTTTTTAAAACGCAGCCCTAACACTTTTCTCATAAACACATTCTCCTCACTACGCCCATCTCTCCCCAATTTCTCCAATCAAGCAAAAAACTTACCACAATACACTTCCCCACTTCTCCGAAGCCTATCCCACACTCATCTCGCTATTTCCCATGTGTGCATCTTCCATATTGGGTGTGTCTCATTCGCAAGTCAGTTTCACATCCACTCACCTTCTTATTGCTTGTTTTATTGTGATTTGTGTTGTGGCATTGCAAATATTATTACAATTTGGGGGCGCTGTGAAATAATTGGACTTAGTGAAGAGTCGGATAGTTGTAACTTAGGTTGAGAGTGGATAAAACTCCAAGGTATATAAGAGACTCTGTTAAAATTTTTAAAAAATTCCAACCACTCTAAATAACCTCCAAAAGATCACGTGGGAAGCAAGCCTCAACTTCTTATTTTGACAGTGTCAAATTTATGTCTGTGGCCACTGAGAAACGCTATGAGAATGGGATGGGGCAAAAAGTTTCTATCGTTGAGAGATGATTTGATGTTAACCCTAGATAATTCCCCAGATTGACTCGGTCATAACCCAGCACCACTGGTCTAAACTTGACCCTGTATTTATCCCTGTGGTGAGGTAATTCTATGCTAATGCTTATAAACACATGGGGTATCAGGTGATGGTACGAGGCAAGCGAGTTACATTTGATCAACGACTATCAATAGGTTTTACGGGCTACCAGATATTAAGCATGCTGATTTTATTGAGACCATACATGACCATGATCTAGAATATCTCACTCAGACACTATGTTTCCCTAATTCCACATGGGATATCAGTAGTAGCGAGAATTATGTTAAGATGAGTTCCAGATACCTCTGTCCAAATGTTTAGAGTATGTTTCACTTCATGACATGCACACTTCAACTAGGCTCGCACATTACCAATGTCAAGAATGACCGGATGATCCTCATTTACTCTCTGCTCGAAGGTGATTCCATTTATGCAAGCGGACTCATTTCCACTAATATTGTTCGGGCTACCTATATTGCACAAACAGAACTCCTCTATTATAGCCTCATCTTTAGCCTGTGTGCCCGAGTCAAAGAGCCCATAGATATTAGAGAAGAGGTTATGCAGCCTACTACAACATTGATATCGAGCATCATTTATAAACTTTGGGCAGAAAGAACCCATACTTCCAGTTCCTCTGCTACCCACCATTAGTCTTCAGCTTGGCGATCATCTCGACCATTTATTGTCACCTAGTGCTTCGAGAATTTGGAGGCTCATGTTGATTATCAGGTCCAGTTCAACTACTTTATGGAGTAGATGCTCCGCTTAATGGTCGACTAGCTCAACGTCAGCGTGGAGCAACTCCCAGTGTTTCCACACCATCCGGAGGCAGCCACGATAATGAAGGAAGCTGGAGATGGTGATAAAGCGGATGCATTACCCTGATCATGTTAGTGTTGTCCCATATTCTTCTTATTTCATTTGTTTTGTATTACATTTGGGACAATGCAATATTTAGGTTTAGGGGTGTAGCATGTTTTATTTATTGGTATGTTTCCTGTATCTTTATTTTTTTTTGTTTATTGTTTCTTTAAAAAAAAAAGTTTAATGATGAGGTTGTTTGTCTTTGTGTAAAGTTTTAGGAAACTATAAGGGTCAACTTTATTTTTTTCCAATGCCTTGAGTAGGGTAACTAGGTCAGACTTTTATGTACTAGACAATAGGTCTGTAGTAGTAAGACCATAGGGAGTTGACAAAGTGACTAGTAGAATGAATTGGTAGATGATGAATGACCGCTTGCCTGAATATATGTCTCTATCTGCATTCAAATTACGATGTGTGGTATAGTAATATTTTTCTTTCTAAAAAAAATCCAAAAAAAAGGACCACCTATAACCGATAAGCGTGAAGCTACCCATGGGCGAGTATTAAGACCACTATGAGGAGAAATATTACCTTAATAGGTAGGTGAGTCTGAGGAAAAAAATAGAGACTTTCATTAAAAGTCTTAACACACTAGGCGTATATAGGCAAGCAGAGGAATCTTTTTAGATATCTAATTTGGTTAGACCCATCAACTACTGATTTTTGAGACGAAATTACCGAATTGATTTACTTAGGAATCCAACTGTGACTAGATCTTTTTCACACATACCCATTGAGTTTGATTTAGATGGTATATTCAAGAAGAATTATTTAAGTTATAGTGCGCACTTCGAAGGTTCCTCTAACTTCCTTAGTTGACATTCTCTGAGGACATTATTATGTACAACTACCATGACTATTTATTTTGTTTCTTTTATTTGTTTTATTATTTTTGCATGATTGTATGTGCTTGTGAATGACGTCTATGGGTGTCATCGTTATAAACTCTCACAAGACTATAACTCATCCACTAGGGTCGCCTAAGGTTTAAAGGCTTGTTGCATATGCTAAATACGACTATGATCCATACGAAAATGGTTTAGTTAAATAGGTTGTTTGTTAGAGTTAGTTATTTTCTTTTTATTTTTTCTCGAGGACTAACAAAATATTAGGTTTGGGGGTGTGATAAACTGTGACTATATTAATATTCACCGCCCCTCTAACTGATATTTTATGAGTTTTTTCGGGATTTATTAGCATTTTGATGTGCTTCATGTTTATTTTATAGGTCAAGAGCATAAGATAGCTAAAACGGGCTTAACGAGCAAAAAATGGCAACACGGAGCAAAATTGTGCATACATTAAAGACCTGAGCAGCAGTGCATCTCGACGCTAAATAGCAGCGCGACGCGCTGTAGTAGAAAAATCAGGCAGAATATAAATTTTTAGTCTGTATCGGGACGTGACCTTGTGAGCATCGCGATGCCATATACGAGTCTCGACTTTGGGCTACGCGCATCGCGCCATGCGTAAGATTTCTAAACTTCAAGAGAATTTGTAGAAACTTAAACATGAAGGTCTCAAGAGCTCTCTATAAAAGAATAGTTCATCCCAAGCTCGAAAAATATTTTAAAAGCATCCAAAGAGACTTTTGAGTGAAAACGAAGCACTTTAAGCAAGCATAGCACCGAGGTTCAGCATAAAAAACAGAGAAGACTGCCGTATTCAATAGAGTTTATTCTTTTCTTCTCTTTCATGATGTTTTATTTAAATTTGATTATTTGTTTAGAAATCTCTCCCATTTGCAGTAACTAAACTATTAATTTATGGTTGTGATGAAACTCAGTACTTTAGTTTTATATAATTGATTTTTCTTATATTTTGTGTGATCTATTGGCTTATTTATTGAGCTTTATATTTAATGCTTCTTCTTGTTTGATCACCAATAAGATTGAATGCGGAAACTTATTTGAAGCGAAAAGAAATTTTAGATTTGGCCTTAGGTTCAATAACGAACGATCTCATCTAAGGGATTTTCCTGCATGATAGAAATATATTTGTAAGGAGTGCATAGCCATAAATGAAATCTATCTTAAAGAATTCATATTAAATTGGTTGGCATAGAAATATATTTAATTAATTTATTCTGAATATTTACACATGACCATCGAAAGACGCTTGTGGATACTGTCATGTTCAGGCTAATAAGCTAATTTATTACACAAGTATAGGAAAATCAACTCATTTTTCGCATAGTACTGGGTGGATTCACAACTCCCGATGTCTTTCACTCATTAATTTCTTTTGGAATTTTCATAATTATTTTCTTTTTTCTTTAGCATTAATTTAATACATTAAACTTCATATTTAATTTCAATTAGATACTCATACGTAGTTAGTCTTAATAGTTAGTAAAGTAGGTGATAAGTCCTCGTGGGATCGATACTTCTTATACTACTTGAACGATACGTGCACTTGCATATTGAGTGAAAATCGTGATTAGCGACTCTACATGCCTATAAAAAGGTAGGGGTGAGCAAAACCGATTTCTGTTCCGGTTCCGCATGGAACCGGAACCTACCTGGAAAAAATCAGTTTCTAACTAAGTGGAACTGGAACCTACCCAATTAAATTGTTGGTTATTATCTAGGTCCCAAGATCAAACAAGACATGAAAAGAATGTGTGAACACATCAACGGAGATAGCGGAATACTCACATCGATCGGTTGAGTCGATTTGAAGACGATTGAAGCCACTTTGCTCACTGCCAAAGGCGCCCACTGCAACCAGTCCACTGCCCTCCAAATCAGAATTTTGAGCTGAGAAACGGAGCTCCAAGCCTCGTCCGACGGATCCTGGCTCATGGGTGAACCTCCCTACCACCTTCGCAAGTCTCGTAGTGTGCTAGCACTTGATTTATCACCATGAAAATCACTCTTGCTTCCCTTATTGTTCACGCCAAAATGGTTCAAAACAGTGAAGAAATACACTGGTTTGGGCGTGAGAGACATGAGAGAGATGAGAGATAAAATGTGTTGTTAACTTAATAGAATGTAAAGCAAAAATTGATTATATATATTTTCCAAAAATAGATAATCAATTTTCATTTAACTTTATCAAATAAATCAAATGAATATTGGAGCCAAATCCATAAAGTTTTCCCTCCAAAATGCTTTTACACTTTATGTTAAGTCCATCACTATTCACATCAAGTTTATTAAAGTGACATGTTGTCAAGTCACATCACTCAAAGTGACAAGTGATTTGACGCTTGATGCGACTAATGATTTGACGCTTGATGCGACTTGCGATGCCGCACTCGAATTCGAAATACGAATGCGCTCGCAATCACACTCGGGCTCGGGTTTGTTAATTCCAAATTAACGATTTTTCCGTCGCGTCGTAATTAAATGATTACGCCTAGCGAATTCACTATTCACGTCGCTAACGAATTAATTCTAAATTAATTCGTTCGCCCGAATTAAGATCTAATTTTAATTCCGCGTCGAAATCTAATTTCGTTTAATATATCGAATATATTAATTTACCGATTAATTCCAAATTAATCGTTATCTCTCTATAGACGATATTTTATCCTAGATAAAATATCTCTGTAATTAATCCTAGATTAATTTTCTCTTTCTTCTATATAATCCCAGATTATTTAAGAGTGCGAGTTATGCGTCATCGGTGGATTATCGGGAAGCGACCCATGAGATTCCCGGATAAGTTGGCAGTAAATGCGGTCGTCGGAGTATCCGAATCACGTACGTACCAATGTACTACGTTCTACCGATTTACGAGACAAGGTCGACTCCTAGCAAAGCACCAAGTCTACCCAATTCTCCGGACATATCCATTTAAGAATATTAAGATCTGTATCAAGCGTAGTATACAATTGTATTGTGCATATCGGCCCAGTATCGGATAGTCACGTGCTAGGGCTGGGGCTGGATAAGTGTCTGCCCCGTCCGAAACACATATCGGATGTCTGGTAACATAGTCTCTATAATCGGATATTCATGACCTGGTCACAATATCCCGATTGGATGCGCATCACTCAAGAGCACTAGTACCGTATCCTGCGTGACATCATCTCCACTATGACTGAAGTGATACTTCCGTCTCGACATCACACCCAATACACTACGACTCTCTGATAAACCAGAAGTGGTGTACGCAGAACCGTTAAAGCCCTGTACCACCAAGACCAAAGTCTATCGATTATCGTAAGTATTAGCGATGTAAGTCTCAGGTTAAGACTATACACACCTACCTTGATTTCGGCCTCCCATAGACACATAGTCATAATACCAATGGGATTCCGAGGGGTCTATCCAGAGCGAAGCTGTTTCCCGTACCATCGGTGAAACACGACCTCCTATCGCACTTGCATAAGTATCCGATACTTATATATATGAGAACTATGCCGTTGTGCCCTCACAACGCACACAAGTGCAATACTAGCCTATTCCGCATTATCGATGTCCAGTCTCGATAATACTCCGGCTAGGGATATTTAATGATTAAACCTTCGGGGATTGATACTGTCTCATATCATTCTCAATCCAGGAACTAATCATAGGGACCTCTCTTCATTTATATATCTATGGTGATCTAATCACAAATGATGAGAGTACAATTTCCTTGTCACATAGTTAATTTGCTTCAACAACACAATGATCTGTGCAAATAGTGCGCTATGGGTCATTTTGTCCAACAATCTCCCACTTGGCACATAGCGAGTCACTCAAGTGTCCCACACCGGAACTATGTACGGTTCGCTCAAATTGCTGAGGAAAGGTTTTCGTCAGCAGATTTGTTTGATTATCGTTTGACGCGATTTATACGATCATCATATCGCCACGATGTATGATCCGAACGAATCAGATGATATATAAGTATATATCTGGATCGTCGATGAGACCTTCAATTCCTTAGCCTGTGCTGACGCCTAGCTCAGCTGCTAACAGAACTATATCTAATCTAATTAGATTTATTTTCGATCCAAATGGCTTCTTTTGCTGCCTCAGCTGCAGCAATAATCCGCATTTGTTGTTTATTCGGCAACAGTTATCTTGCTCGGAATATTTCCAGCTCACTGTCCCAGTGTACAAACTTTATAGTACCGTATTATTTAATCGTTTGGAAACTTGCAGCAGTGATCCCAGTCACTTCAAGTTCTCCTTCTCCATAGTTTAAGATAGCATCTTTAGTTCTCTGAGATACTAACAGATGTTCTTAACTTCAATCCAGTGACTATCACTTGGATTGACCCGATTGTGACTCCATATGCTCGAAGCGTATGAGACACCAATCAAGTACATTTTAAATGTACAATTTCCAGAGAGTGTTAACAACTCCAAATCTATCCCAGTAGATCTTTATTCCTTGAATAAAGGTTGTTACTCCCCAGAATTCTACGGAGAATTTCTATTGAAAGCCAAGCTTTCATCAATTGCTATATGGGAATTTAACTGTCAGTGCGCTCTCCCACTAACCTCCTTATATACACAAGAATTATTTCGTTTTGAGTCAAATCATAAACCATTATGATTATTTCAAAACGACAGTTCCAAGAACCTTATGCTTGCATTAATCCAAACATGGATCGAATAACCCGCAAACCTTGTTTGTCGGTTATACAAAATCGTCAGAATGTTATAAACATTCTCCAAAAGGTTTCCTTTTCAGGAAAGCGATTTTGATCTATAACTGACACATTTCATAAATGAAATACGCAGTTATCAACAAGCATCTTCAAAATGGATTTACCATGGCAACAGGTAAAAGGTTGAATCGTTATTAACACAATGTTGATAACGATACCTTTCCGTCAAAAGCCCAGCTTTGTACGTTGGTATGTTGCCTTCCATGTATGTCTTCCTTGAAGACGTTTAATGTACCAATAGGCACAATGCCTTGTGGTACAACAACTAGTATCCAAAATAGTTGTTATACATGGAATCCATTTCGGACTCATGGCACTTTGCCATAATAGGGAGTCGATACCTCGTATCACTTCCTCAAAACGTAGTCGGTGGATATACCTTCATAAGATTGACATCTTTATGAGGTTAGATCAGAAACCCATACCCTAGGTTGTTTTCTGACTCTATCCGATCTACTAGTTTCTTGTGTATTTGAAGATTAATGGTATAGATTCATCATAGATGAACTATTTGTGTTCCATTAAGGACTTCGTGCCTTGAACAGTATTACTCCGATTTTCATCGAGTATCACTATCCTCCCACTGACCACTGCATATCGGTATTCCTCTCAGGAAAAAACCGCATGGTGAGCAACAATCACATTGTTCTCATGTGAGATTTATAAGTACTATACTTATGGTTTCCCTTAGGATAACCTATATTGGCACTTATCCATTTGGGTCTTTTAGTTTGGTATCATCCAAACGTTATGCCTGGCATACCCAAATTATCAGGAATGAGAAACCTCGTTTCTTCCCTGTTCATATCCTACATGACATCTGTCAAACAGATTTATATGGAACCTTATTCTAAATAAGTTTTGCACTGTTAATACATATCCTATTGAAGGAAACAGTAGCTCAGAGCGACTCGTGATAAACCTTATCATGTCCAACAAAATTCGGTTTTAGTTCGGACACACCGTCTAACTGACGTGTCTCGGGAGGAGTCCTCATTTGAAAGAATACCGTACTCTTTCATGTACGTATGAAACTTACTGCTTAAGTATTTTCCATTACGGTCTTACCGTGGCGGAATAATACTATAGCCGATCTGTTTATTTACTTCGTGTCGAAACTTCAAAAGTTTCCGATCTGTGTTCTTCAAAAGAAACACATAACCATAACGTGATGCCACATCCGTTAAGGTCACGAAATATTCATGTTCACATCTAGCCTAGCTAGATATGGGCCCACTTACTTCACCATGAATAGGGCTAACAGATCGGTGGCCCTTTTACTATTACCAAGTAAATAGTATTTTAGGTACTTTACCTAATAAACTAGATTCGCAGACCTTATTTGAATAGTCAAATCAGTCCTAGTACCCACTCTTCAAAAGTGTGGATATACGAGTCTCGTTTAATTGTGTCCTAGACAACAATGCCACAAATAAGTCTCTATTGATCAAATCAATTTGAGCTATTTATTTGTCATTTTTATATGTTTGAGATTTTATTATATTCAAAATATAAATTCTGTTATTCACATCTAATGTGTTTATCTCAGTATCATCTTTATATAATAAAACACTTTAGTGTTCTAGAATATAAAGGTTTATCCGCAACGGATTAAACACTGATATAGAGATAATGTCTCTAGTCAAACTAGTTACATTATAACAGTTCCTAATTTAAGTACATACCCAAAGGGTAGTTCCTAAACTTAGGTATCTACGGTCGAAACAGCGACTTTCGTCCCGTTTCCGATTCGCAGAGAAATCTCGGCTTGAAGTCAGTATCCAGCTCATAGCGGATTCTGAACATCAATACATATATTTTATGTACCACACTAAGTATTTAAAATCCAATTTCAATACTAGTAGTGAACATAACTTTGACAAATATTTTAAAGTCAGAGCCTCGCCCTTTCTTTAATTCCTTCGTGTCTGCCATATCCAAATGGTAGTTACTTTGGGATATGTCAATTATCTTTTCAATATTTCACAAACCTTTGGCCAAGCCTTGGGTTTCGGAATATCGAAATGATGTGCACCTTGTGCAACTTGCCCAATTGCAAACTTTGACTTTATCTCCACTAGAATAGTCAAATCAATTCTCTAAGAATTATAAATTGCAATCTTAATACCTTTTAAATCTAAAGATAGATTTATTGACAAGTATATTAAATTAAGCACTAAAGTCATCATCACATAAATCTTCCAAAGATTTTATGCTCTACTATTTGCTTAATTATGGGCTTAGATATAACAGTTATTTTATCCAATAAAGTAACCTATTATTCCCAATGAAAATTAAATCATTTAAAACATTTAATCCAAGGATTATATATTTTAAATATTCAACTTTTCAATTCTTTCTTGATTTCAATAGTCCAACTATTTAATCAATTTAATAAGGTACTATTCATTATAATGATTACAATAATCCAATTATTTAATCAACTATAATTTTAATTCAATATATTGATTACTATAATCCAATTATAAAATCAACTATATATCGAATGAGTTTGTATATAGTCCAACTATATATATATTTAAAACAACATAAAATATTAGTCCAACTAATACTTTTGATTAATATGACGAGTAAAATATAGATGAGCGCGTTTAGCGAGTATTCGAACGAATGTTGCAAATTCAATACTTGCCTCCCACTATTTTTCGTCGAGCCTCTAACCCTCTGTCGAGTACTCGGGAAACCGTGTTTCCTAGTGGGCTAGGATCCCGTTAAATATCACACAATCTTGACTTTGGCCAACAAATTGTATGATAATTAACTAGGTAGATCTCGAAGATCAATTGGATCTCATCCAACTCCTAGATCCAGTAGGTGGACATCCAAGTCCCAAACATATATCTAATATATGCCTATATATCGAATATATACCCTAACCTTTTTCCTCTGAATCAACTAGGCCTTGGCTTTGGCACAACAAACCTAGTGATCCCAGTCAAGCGCGGACCCATTGACATGGAAGCTTCGTAATCAATGTCAATGGACAAGAAGTGGTCTTGACTTTGGCCAACAAACCACAACTTGGACACGACACCGATATGGAACAAAGCCTCGTGATTAAAACACATCTTCGACGGACAAGGGCTTGACTTTGGCCAACAACCCCTGCCAATCTCGGATCTTGAGCAAGAATCACTCAATGGAAGGAAAATAAACGCTTGATATTTAACGAGGGTTTTTCGCGTGCAAATTGGCTACCAATTTAATTATCTTTGTTAAGGTCTCATCATCATACACCCTTAAACATGCATTCTAAATACATAATAAAGCGAGTATGAAAATAAATAATAATGATATGCGGATGGATACTTTACACATTGATCCTAGATCAAATCTCTCCCTTTCTCACTCAAGCTAGCACTTGTATTACTTCTACCCGTTACACTACACTTCTAAAGAAACCTCATTTACATGGAGGGGAATAGGTGAGAAGAGAATACAAGAGAATGAAGGTGATAAGGCTGGACACGCAGGTCCAATTTAATAAATCGAATTTATTACAACAATTTCTAAAATTGCCCCACCCGACTAATATCCATCCGATATACATTATTCATTCAACACAACCACGTATTCACACACATAAGCATGCTATCAATCAATCTAATCAAATTAATTAATCTGATAATTAAGTGATCATCCAATGTTCAAACAACGATTTGATTTTGTTCGAGTCAAACTCGTTTTTGCGAATAAGTACTTAAAGTACGAATTCATGAATTAAATTAAACTACATCATTAAATCTAATTTAACATGTATTTAATACTAATTCACTATTCAATTCCAAATTAAATATTACACTTTTATTTAATAAACCTTTTACGATTTAAATTCCAAATTTAATCGTAACGCGTCTCAAAGACCGATTAACGTCCAACGTCAATTCAATTAAAGTCCAATGGCTTTTAATTGATTTCTTAAGGCGTGGACTTTTGGTCAACTCGGGTCAAACCGATAACCAAAGTCCAATCCGGGATTTACCCCATAAGCCCATAAATCAATCTTGGCCCATTAGGCCCAATTGAACTTTAAAGGTTCATTAAGTCGCATTTGGGCTTAACGGAAGTGTTTGGGCCCAATTGGATCCAATCCATTTGGCCTAAACCCAACTTGATAAAATCAAGCCCAATAAGCCCAATTACAACATTAAAGTCCAATTTCCAAAATAGGCCCAATTAATAAATATACAAAATCCAATTTCATATTCATTAACCTAAAGTGTATTACATGATTAATCAACTAAATCAATATTTCTAAAACACCATATTAGTCCAATTAATCATGCTCATTATCATTATCATATGTCCAACACATAAATGAAAAAATCAAACCCATTACATGCTTTAATGCTCTCGGCCAAAAAAGGGATTTTGTGTCCGATTCGGGTTTCAATCCAATCGAACCCACAATCGACATCAAATCACCATCCAATTTGATTTCATACACATCCAATGTCACAAAATCAAAATTACCAAGACATTAGGGCATCAAACCATTCGGCCAACATAGAATTTTTGGGGTTTTTGTCCAATTCGAAATCCAATCCAATTCGATTCAAATTAACATCAATCTAAATGATTCTAACTCATCAAATGAATTAAAAATCAAAAATTCCAAGAACCCAAAATCACATTCATATTCGGCCAAGGTCAAATATTTGGGGAAAATAATTCCAAATCATTTTTCAACAAATTGGTCCAACCAAAATGAAATTAAACATGTTATAAGCATACTTAAACAATCAATTTATTCAAATCATGCTCAACAAACATTTACCCAAATTTTAAGCCCTACAATTTCATGCTTGAACCTATAGCTCTTGATGCCATTGTTGGTTATTATCTAGGTCCCAAGATCAAACAAGACATGAAAAGAATGTGTGAACACATCAACGGAGATAGCGGAATACTCACATCGATCGGTTGAGTCGATTTGAAGACGATTGAAGCCACTTTGCTCACTGCCAGGGCACCCACTGCACCAGTCCACTGCCCTCCAATCAGAATTTTGAGCTGAGAAACGGAGCTCCAAGCCTCGTCCAAGGATCCCGGCTCATGGGTGAACCTCCCTACCACCTTCGCAAGTCTCGTAGTGTGCTAGCACTTGATTTATCACCATGAAAATCACTCTTGCTTCCCTTATTGTTCACGCCAAAATGGTTCAAAACAGTGAAGAAATATACTGGTTTGGCGTGAGAGACATGAGAGAGATGAGAGATAAAATTGTTTGTTAACTTAATAGAATGTAAAGCAAATTGATTATATATATTTTCCAAAAATAGATAATCAATTTTCATTTAACTTTATCAAATAAATCAAATGAATATGGAGCCAAATCCATAAAGTTTTCCCTCCAAAATGCTTTTACACTTTATGTAAGTCCATCACTATTCACATCAAGTTTATTAAAGTGACATGTTGTCAAGTCACATCACTCAAAGTGACAAGTGATTTGACGCTTGATGCGACTAATGATTTGACGCTTGATGCGACTTGCGATGCCGCACTCGAATTCGAAATACGAATGCGCTCGCAATCACACTCGGCTCGGGTTCGTTAATTCCAAATTAACGATTTTTCCGTCGCGTCGTAATTAAATGATTACGCCTAGCGAATTCACTATTCACGTCGCTAACGAATTAATTCTAAATTAATTCGTTCGCCCGAATTAAAATCTAATTTTAATTCCGCGTCGAAATCTAATTTCGTTTAATATATCGAATATATTAATTTACCGATTAATTCCAAATTAATCGTTATCTCTCTCTAGACGATATTTTATCCTAGATAAAATATCTCTGTAATTAATCCTAGATTAATTTTCTCTTTCTCTCTATATAATCCCAGATTATTTAAGAGTGCGAGTTATGCGTCATCGGTGGATTATCGGGAAGCGACCCATGAGATCCCCGGATAAGTTGGCAGTAAATGCGGTCGTCGGAGTATCCGAATCACGTATGTACCATGTACTACGTTCTACCGATTTACGAGACAAGGTCGACTCCTAGCAAAGCACCAAGTCTACCCAATTCTCCGGACATATCCATTTAAGAATATTAAGATCTGTATCAAGCGTAGTATACAATTGTATTGTGCATATCGGCCCAGTATCGGATAGTCACGTGCTAGGGCTGGGGCTGGATAAGTGTCTGCCCCGTCCGAAACACATATCGGATGTCTGGTAACATAGTCTCTATAATCGGATATTCATGACCTGGTCACAATATCCCGATTGGATGCGCATCACTCAAGAGCACTAGTACCGTATCCTGCGTGACATCATCTCCACTATGACTGAAGTGATACTTCCGTCTCGACATCACACCCAATACACTACGACTCTCTGATAAACCCAGAAGTGGTGTACGCAGAACCGGTTAAAGCCCTGTACCACCAAGACCAAAGTCTATCGATTATCGTAAGTATTAGCGATGTAAGTCTCAGGTTAAGACTATACACACCTACCTTGATTTCGGCCTCCCATAGACACATAGTCATAATACCAATGGGATTCCGAGGGGTCTATCCAGAGCGAAGCTGTTTCCCGTACCATCGGTGAAACACGACCTCCTATCGCACTTGCATAAGTATCCGATACTTATATATATGAGAACTATGCCGTTGTGCCCTCACAACGCACACAAGTGCAATACTAGCCTATTCCGCATTATCGATGTCCAGTCTCGATAATACTCCGGCTAGGGATATTTAATGATTAAACCTTCGGGGATTGATACTGTCTCATATCATTCTCAATCCAGGAACTAATCATAGGGACCTCTCTTCATTTATATATCTATGGTGATCTAATCACAAATGATGAGAGTACAATTTCCTTGTCGCATAGTTAATTTGCTACAACAACACAATGATCTGTGCAAATGTGACGCTATGGGTCATTTTGTCCAACATAAATAGGGTACCCTATTAATCGGTTCCAATTCGGTTCCGTATGGAATTGAAACCTACCCAATTAAATAGGGTACTCTATTAATCGGTTCCAATTTGGTTCTGCGTGGAACCGAAACCTACCAAGTTAAATAGGGTATCCTATTAATCGGTTCCAATTCGGTTTCGCGTGGAACCGAAACCTACCCAATTAAATAGGGTAACCTATTAATCGGTTCCAATTTGGTTCCGGTCCGGTTCCAATTTACCATATTTATTTTTTATTATCTAACTTTGAAAATACAATTGTTTCTCACACTTGAATATTACATAATATTATTGGCAATTGTCTATACAAAAATAAAATAATAAATAAAACTGCATATTGTATAATATTTTTTGACTCAACACACAATATTCTTATAGGAAGTGCCTAGGTTTAAATTAGGTTTTAATTGGGTTTTGAAACTGGGCTTTAAAACTATTTATAAATTGGGTTTAAATTGGGCTTTAATTTGGGTTATAAAATTGGGTGTTAATTTGGTTCTGAAATTGGTTCTAAATTTGTTTCCCAAAACTGGTTCTGGTTCTGAAATTCGGTTCCCAAAACAGGTTCTGGTTTCAATTCTAAAATTCGATTCCCAAAACAGGTTCCAATTCCGATTCCAAAATTCGATTCTGATTCTGACCATTTTGGAACTGGAACCGGACCGGTTAAAATCGGTTCCTTCAATTTGGAATTGGAATCGGACCGGTTACAACCAGTTCTGATTCCAAACTCGGAAAATCGGTCCAGGTCCAACCGGTTTCGGTTCTCGGTGCTCAGCCCTATAAAAAGGGTCATTGGGTTCATTATTCATTTATTATTCCATCAATTCTTTCACAAGTTTTAGGCATATTAGAAAGTATAAGGTTTTCATACTAGAAAGAGTTTCCACCATTTGTCCTAGTTCGTGTTCGTGATTCAAGGAGTGCCTCTAAATCAAGAAGTCACCAAGAATCATAGGAGAACGTTAGCCACAAGTTTTATAGTGCACCGAGGCAAGCTAATAAGTTCTTAAGGAAAAAATTACTCGACTTGGTATTATTTTCTTCTTCTTCTTCAAATGAATTTCAGGTTTATTTAAGACATTTGATTTATGTAGTGCATGCATGATAATTGTTGTTGATTATTATTCTTTTATGAACTATGCATGTTTAAGTAATAACAACACACCCCTCCAACATTCTTAAGAACTTATCTTACTCTTTGTGTACACCATCCAAAGTGTTGTTAGTTCTTAGTCGGAGGAAGGGAATGAACTCTTGGGAGCAAGTTGTACATGAATCTCTTGTTCGCTAAACGAGAGTAGAGTGGACCTTGGATACAGGCCCTGATTATTGTGCACCATTTCGAATGCATAGCATCTAGGCCAAAGCTTCAATTTCCTTTAGTTGATAGAATTAATATTAATGAATAGATGCGAGTTTATCTCTACTCGGTAAATGATAATATTTGCTTGTTATTAAACACATTTATTATGTGCAATAAATTTGTATTGTGTATAATAAATATTCAAGTTTAGTGTTATGTGACTTGTGTCAAGTAATTAATAAGTGGTTTTATTTGACTAAGTTTGTCTATTCTACAAAATATGTAAGAAATTTATTCAAAAGGTGTAAGACAAATTGTGACTTTTGGACGTAAACATATAAATAAAATTAATAATATATATAACTATCACTATAGAAATTTATTTTATTATCCTTTTGAGTATTTATGCATTGTATGAGTACTTAAAATTACTTATTCATGAATTGTCTAATTAACTTAGGAAAATTATATAATGAATAATTTTCTATTAAAATTGTAAACTTGGTTGTTATATATTTAAGTTAATTAAAGTATTTTCAATTATCACATATTATCACAATAAATTATAAGTGATAAAGTTGATATAAGTATCTTGAAAAATAACATTATACTATTTATATTTTGATTGCATATTGTACTTTGGATTGAGAATTGAAGTGTAACACTAAGATTGAATGTCTAAATTTTCTATTGAGAAAGTGATTAAGAGAATTCTGTTAACAAGGCAATGAGAGCCTAAGAGGGCAGAGATTTAAGTGGTTATGCCAAACCCCCCTCATTCTCTGGGAATTTTCCTTTATTCACCTATCATAATAAATTTTAGTCACAAATTGAAGGACTTGTGTTATTTAGTACTACTATCCAAAATAATAACAAGCGAATTCTTAGTGTAATGCATAAACATGATCATATAGTTGATCTCTGTGTGATTTTTATTTTGTAGACTTATTGATATTGTTATATTTTACAGTTACATATGACTAGTGGAAATATCACAGTACTGGTCGCTCATTGAGAGAAATCGGATAAGTTCAACGGAGCAAACTTCAAACAGTGGCAGAGTAAAATGTTGTTCTACCTGACAACACTGCAGTTGGCTAAGTATCTCAAGAAAACTTCTCCGGGTTTTATAAAGGGAGAAACTAAAACAACTAAGCAACTGCGAGTCGAGGCATGGTCGCAATGCGACTTCTTGTGCAAGAATTACCTATTGGGAGGACTTGACCATACCCTATATAATGTATATCAAGGCTTGACTTCTGCAAAGATTCTATGAGAATTTCTTAAGAAGAAGTACAAAACAGAGGATGTCGAACAAAAGAAATTTTTCGTGGGTAGGTTTCTGGACCACAAAATGGTATATTCATGGATAATTATGTCTCAATTAGGTGAACTTCAATTGATTATAAATGAAATATTAGATGAAGAATAAACTCTATGAGATGTTTTAAGTGACCACAATTATTGAGAAGTTGTCTCCATCATGAAAGGACTTCAGAAGTTATTTGAAACACAAGAAAAATCAGATGAGTCTTGAAGGCTTAGGACTTCGATTAAGAATCGAAGAGGACAACAGGAAGTCCAAGAAGGTTAGCTACAAGACTATGGAGTCTAAGGCCAACATTATCGAGGTTGGAAAAAATAGCAAAAAGATAAAGCACATTGGAGCTGATTCTTCCCAAGCGAGCAAAAAGTTCAATGGAAATTGCTACGTTTGTGGAAAAAAATGGTCACATGGCTAAGAACTGCAGAAATAAGAAGTCTGAGGACAAGGGCAAGAAAAAGAAGAATGGGGCCCATGCCACTGAATTTAAGCTGATAATTGATGAGATCTCAGAGTTGAACCTCTCAGAAGTTGTAACTGAAGCCAACTTTATTGGAAACCCGAGAAAATGGTGGGTAGAAAAAGTGCTACTCATCATATTTATGTTGACAGTAAAATATTTTCCTCCTATCAGAAGGTCGTGGTAGCGATCATCTGACTAAGGGAAACTTATCTACCTCTAGAGTGGTTGGCAAGGCACAGTGACTCTGAAGATGACATCTATAAAGAAGCTTATATTAAAGAATATTTTGCATGTTCCTGATATTCGGAATAACTTGGTTTCGAGTTCACCCCTTAGCAAGAATGAATTTAAGCTTGTATTTGTTTCTGACAAGTTTGTACCAACCAAAAACGATGTCTATGTAGGAAAAGAAAACCTCAATAATGGCATTTTCAAGTTCAATATATTAACTACTAATCGACATAGTGCTAATAATAATAAAACTACATCTTCTGCTTATATTATTGAGTCACAAAATGTATGACATGGTAGGTTGGGACATGTTAATTATGATATAATGCATAAATTAATTAACATTGACCTTATACCTAAATTTACAATTGATAAACAACATAAATATGAAGCATGTGTTGAAGCGAAAATGAATAGAACATTGTTTCATTCCATAGAATGAAACTCTGAACCCTTGGAATTTTTTCACACCGATGTGTGTGATATGAATTTTGTGCAATCTAGAGGCGGTAAGTACTTTGTCACTTTTATCTATGATAGCATAAGATTATGTTATGTGTATTTGTTGAGGAATAAAGATAAAGTTATTGAGAGCTTTATACCCTTTAAGAATGAATTTGAAAATCAAATTGGCAAGAAAATCAAAAGAATCAGAAGTGATATGGAATGTGAATATGTGTCACTATTCGGTGAATATTATTCCAATAATGGAATTATTCATGAAAAATATTTCTCCTTACTAACCTTAACAAAACAAGATTATGGAACGCAAAACCCGAACGTTGAATGATATCATGAATGCCATATTAACAAGCTCTGGTTTACCACAGAACTAGAGGAAGCCTTGTTTTCCTCCAACTATGTTCTGAACAAGTTACCTTACAAAAGATTGGACAATACACCATATGAATTATAGAACGGTCACGCACCTTCCTACAAATATATAAAAGTGTGGGGTTGTCTCGCCAAAGTGATGGTTCCTAAACCTAAAAGGGTTAGAATATGACCCCAAAACTATTGACTGTATATTTATTGATATGCTCGCAATAGTAACGCGTATCGATTCTTGGTACATAAATTTGAAATTCCTGATATCAATCCAAATATGATAATTGAGTCAAGGAATGCACATTCTTTGAAGAGACATTTCCATGTAAAGAAAAATAAAGAACAGAGTATCTCCAAAGAACCATTGATACTGCTACAAATAGTGATCAAGTTAAACAAGAATCATATCAACATGGAAATATTAAGGAAAATGAACCTAGACATAGCAAAAGAGTAAGAATGTATAATTCATTTGGACCTGATTTTCTGATATACATGTTAGAAGATGAGCCTCAAAGTTATAAAGAAACGATGTCATCTTCTGAGTCACCTTTATGGAAAAAGACTATAAATAGTGAGATTGATTCTATCATTCAAAATTATATTTGGTAGTTGGTTGATCTTCCTCTAGGTTGTAAGCCGATGGGTTATAAATGGATTTTAAAACGAAAGATGAAGTCGGATGGATCAATAGATAAGTACAAGGTAGGCCTTGTTATAAAAAATTATAGACAAAAAGAATGTCTCGATTACTTTGATACATATTCACTAGTGACCCGTATCACTTCAATAAGAATGCTTATAGCTATAGTAGCTATATTTGATCTTGAAATACATCAAATGAATGTAAAGACAACAATCTTAAATAGTGAATTGGATGAAGAAATTTACATGAAACAACCAGAAGGTTTCAATGTCCTTGGAAAAGAATACAAAGTACGCAAACTTGTAAAATCCTTATATGGATTAAAACAAGCACCTAAAATATGGCATGAGAAATTTGAAAAATAAATATTGTCAAGTGGATTTAAAATCAATGAGTGTGATAAGTTTGTATACACTAAATCAACTCAAAAGGATATGTCATTGTGTGTCTCTAGGTAGACGATATGCTGATAATTGGTAGCAATCATGAGATGATTCAGTCAACCAAGAAAGTATTGACCAAAAAATTTGACATAAAAGATTTAGGAGTAGCTGATGTGATCTTGGAATTAAGATTTCAAGAACATCAGAATGATGCATATTATCGCAAGCCCATTATGTTGAGAAAATACTTGAGAAATATAACAAATGAACTCTAAACGTAGCTAGAACTCCTGTAGACCTAACTCTTCATTTTTCAAAGAATATTAGTTCAAGCATATCGCAATTAGAGTATTGGAGAATCATCGGAAGTCTAATGTATCTCATAAATTACACACGACCAGATATTGTTCAAGCCGTAAAATTCTTTTGAGCTGATTTAGTGTATACAAACTTGTAAAATCCTTATATGGATTAAAACAAGCACCTAAAATATGGCATGAGAAATTTGACAAAGAAATGTTGTCAAGTGGATTCATATTCAATGAGTGTGATAAGTTTGTATACACTAAATCAACTCAAAAGGATATGTCATTGTGTGTCTCTAGGTAGACGATATGTTGATAATTGGTAGTAATCATGAGATGATTCAGTCAACCAAGAAAGTATTGACCAACAAATTTGACATGAAAGATTTAGGAGTAGCTGATGTGATCCTGGAATTAAGATTTCAAGAACATCAGAATGATACATATTATCTCAAGCTCATTATATTGAGAAAATACTTGAGAAATATAACAAATGAGATCTAAACGTAGCTAGACTCATTTGGACCTAACTCTTCATTTGTCAAAGAATATTGGTTCAAGCATATCGCAATTAGAGTATTGGAGAATCATCGGAAGTCTAATGTATCTCACAAATTACACACGACCAGATATTGCTCAAGCCGTAAACAAGTTTAGTAAATATAAAAGTAATCTAGGACATAACCACTAAAAAGTCATGGTAAGAGTTTTGAGATATTTAAGAGAAACTTCAAAATATGGTATGCATTATATGAGATATTCTGTTGTTCTATAAGGATACAGCGATGCTAACTCACATGTTTATCTTTTAAGCATTAAAAAAAAATAAAATAAATTATATTATTAAAATAATAATAATCAAAATTAATTAATATTTAATTAATTAACAATTATTATTATTACATGCGACAAAACTAAAATTAAATTATTAGTCTCCCAACTGTCCCCAAATCAGATTTGCGGTATTTCTAAAATCACCAGAATATTTTTCGAATAAACGAGTGCTAACACGTCAACACCGAGAAATATTTTACACTTTACTAATAAAGTACATAAATCGTCTTTTGATCTTTTATTGAACAATTTAATTAATTCGTCAATCATTCGGCTAATTTGTGTGACCCCATAGGTTCTCCGTGAACTGGACATGAGTCGATACAAAAACATTCGTGTCACTTCGGCACAACTCATTGTAACCAAAGTTCTTAATGATCATGATTGACCTTCAGCAAGATAACATGACCCTCAGACACGGACAATAAAATATCGGATAATCCATATAGTCGTACTTACATATAGTAAGTCCCTCTACTGTCAACTCTTGATCAAGTGCGGGCCATGAAGTCGTCAAACCCCTAACTCGATCATAGGATCAAGAAATCAATCACATATGAGATTTATGTATATGAAAAACACATTTTCAGAAGACGTGATTGATCCCCGTGTATGACATTCTCACCTAGGATCTCAATCTTAACTATCTAAGGCAGCAAATTCCTTCTCGATCATCACATGTCCTCATACATTAAAAGCATAATGCCAGTAAGTTTCTTTCAACAAGCATGGTTAGCTCGATGCAATATACACAAGTGAACGATGTGTCTTAATACAGACGGTAGCCGTGACATCTCAGGTCAAATGACTAGCGGTACACTAGTACAGCTATGTGACGAACTATTGATTGCGAATAATCGCTCATGTGATTCACCACGTTTGGTCACGTTCCTCAAATGTTTTACCCATGTTCATGCTCTAGTGATATGAGACTCGTCACCCGACTATCAATATCAAATATTTATCTTATTGAAGCATCTAAAATATATCGGTCATAGGATATGATCATCCATGATGACATCACCTTAACTGGGAATAGATTCATATGTATTTAAATCAAAACTGTGTACTCACATCT
Source organism: Zanthoxylum bungeanum (assembly GCA_019454045.1). NCBI lineage: Eukaryota > Viridiplantae > Streptophyta > Magnoliopsida > Sapindales > Rutaceae > Zanthoxylum > Zanthoxylum bungeanum. Next base: position 47,392 of record SKCR01019025.1, on the reverse strand, counting down.
ACAACCTTTTGCAGATAGAGTCTTGAAACGAAATATATCACGAGATCTCATTTTGCATCAAGTATAAGATAGCAACTGAACGAACAGATACAAAATATTATACGATTATCATTATATTAATCGTAAATAAATTTACGACTAATTAGAAGATTGTATTTACATAAGGATAATATCTCTGAACCATACGACATGATTAGTTCTATGACATATCCCCAATAATTACACTCCCAACCAATTTGCTCGAAGGTCATATTTCACATCCCTTCAAGTATTTTCATCACTTTCATGAGGTAGGCTATCATATTTGGCTCTCTAGTCTGGAATCCCTCATTCAGTTTTTAAATAGCCAATTACGAATCACTATTCACCATGAAATCTCTAACCCTAACCGCATCACATAACCTTAGGTCAACCAAGATTGCCTTATATTCTGCCTCGTTATTGGTAGCATCAAAAGGAAACCTTAGGGCATAGCTTAGCTCCTTGTCACGCCCATTGCTAAGAATAATTCCAACCCTACATCCTTTTGAACTTACCAATCGGTCCACATACAACTCATATTTCTCATATTTTTCCCCGACCACCAATACGTATGGTCTTGTGAATTTTGCCATAAAATCGCCTAGACCTTGCCAATTGATTGACACCCATGGTGTTGGATAACTATGACCCATATCATCACTATTTTGTAAAGAACATGGTGTTTTTGTACAAAATTAACTATGTGACAAAGGAAATTGCTCTTTTATAATTGTAATTAGATTACCTGGATATATAAATGATAAAAGTCCATATGATTAGTACCAGATTAATAAGATATGAGACATTATTAATCCATGTCCACTACTGGTTTTAAAATTGGATTTTGATACTGGATATGGTACATAAATATATGTACTGATGTTCAGAATCTGCTGATTAGCAAGAGACTGGCTTCAGATGAGATCGACCTATGAGTCGGAAACGGGACGAGAGTCGCTGTTTTGGCCGTAGAAACCTAAGTTTTGGAACTGCCCTTAGGGCATGTACTTAAATTAGAAGACTGTTATAATGTACCTAATTTGACTAGAAGTATTATCTCTATATCTAGTTCAACCCATTACGGGTATACCTTTGCATTCCGAAACACTGGGTGTTTTTTCTATAAAGATGATATTGAGATATACACATTAGATGTGAATAACAATATTTATATTTAGAATATAAATGAATCTCAAACGTATAAAATGACAAACAAAAAGCTCAAACTGAGTAAATCATATGAGACTTATTTGTGGCATTATTGTTTGGGACACATTAACAAGACTTGTATATCCACACTTTTGAAGAGTGGATACTAGGACGGATTTGATCCTAATTCAAATGATGTCTGTGAATCTTGTTTATTAGGTAAAGTGCCTAAAACACTTTTAGCGGTAAAGGTGCACGAGTCACCGATCTGTCAGCCCTCATTCATAGTGACGTAAGTGGGCCCATATCTAGCTAGGCTAGAAGTGGATATGAATACTTCGTAACCTTTACGGATGTGGCATCGTGTTACATTTATGTGTATCTTATGAAACACAAGTCGAAAACCTTTGAGTAATTCAAAGAGTTTCGACACGAAGTATAAAAATAGACTGGAAAAGTATTAATACATTGCGGTAGGACCGCGGTGAAGAATACTTAAGCAATAAGTTTCAAGATTACTTGAAAGAGTATGGTATTCTTTCATAGTGGACTCCTCCTGGAACACCTGGATATAACAGTGTGTCCGAACAGAGAAACCGAACTTAGTTGGACATGGTAAGGTTAATGATGAGTCGCTCTGAGCTACCAATTTTCTTCTAAGAATACGCATTAAACAGTGAAATACTTATTTTGAATAAGGTTCCATGAAAATCTGTTAGACAGACTTCATATTAGATATGAACATGAAAGAAACCGGGTTTCTCATTCCTGAAGATTTGGGAATGCTGGGCATACTCTAAACGTTTGGATGATACCAAACTAGAACCTAAATCGGATAAGTGCTTATTTGTAGGTTATCCTAGGGAAACCAAAGTATAGTACTTATACAACTCACAATAGAACAATGTATTTTTTGCTCTCCATACGGTTTTCCTCGAAAAGGAATTCCTAAATGCAGTGGTAAGTGGGAGGAAAGTAGAATTCGATGAAAATTGGAATGTTACTATTCCAGGCACTGATCCCTTACGGAACATGAACAGTTCATCAGAGATGAAACTGTCCACGATCTTCGAATACACAAGAACTGCGTATGTTAGAGAAAGTCAAAAAACAACCTGGGAGGTATGGGTTTCTGATCTCACCTCATGTAGATATTAATCTTATTGAGGAAGATGGACCGACTACGTATGAGGAAGTGATACAAGGTATCGACTCCTTTTATGGAAAAGTGCCATGAAGTCCGAAATGGATTCCATGTATACCAACCAAGTTTGGATACTGGTTGATGTACCAGAAGGCATTGTGCCTATTGACACTAAATGGGTCTTCAAGGAAGACAGACATGGATGGCAACATACAAATATACGCAACTAGGCTTGTACAGAAAGGGTATCGTCAACGACATAGTGTCGACTACGACGAAACTTTTTCACTTGTTGCCATGATTAAATCCATTCGGATAATGCTTGCTATTACTGCACATTTCGTTTATGAAATATGACAGCTGGACTCCAAAACCGCTTCCTTAACGGAAACCTTTTGGAGGATGTTTGTATGCAACATCTTGACGGTTTTTTCATGCCAAACATGCAACAATGCTTGCAAATTAAATCGATCCATTTATGGATTGAAGCAAGCATTGAATTCTTGGACCCAGCGTTTTGATGTAATCATAATGGTATATGATTTAATTCAAAACGAAGATGATTCTTGTGTATATAAGAGGGTTAGTGGGAGCACACTGATAATAATTGTCCTAAATATTGATGATGTATTACTTCTCGGCAATGACATTCCCATGCTATAATCGGTGAAAGCTTGACTTTCATAAAATTCTCCATGAAAAACCTGGGAGAATCAGGCTTTACTCTAGGAATAAAGATCTACTGGGATAGATCTAGATGCTGCTGACACTCTCCCAGAGCTCGTATGTTATGAAAATGTACGCGACCTGATATCTCATATACTTTGAGTATATGTAGACACAATCAGACCCATCCAGGTGATGGTCACTGGATTGGGTAAAGAACATCCTTGAGTATCTTGGGTGAACTAAGGATGCTTTCTGAGAATATGGGGAAAAGAGAACTTGAGGTGACTGGGTTCACCGCTGCAAATTTCCAAACCGATAAAGACGATTGTAAGTCACAATAAGGGTACATATTTAGTTTGAATAACGGAACAATGAGCTGGAAACTTTCCAAGCAAGATACTGTTGCCGATTAAACAACAAGAGCGGAATATTACTGCAGCTAAGGCAGCAAAAGAAGCATTTTGGATATATAAATTCCTAATTGGATTAGGAGTAGTTCTGTTAGCAGCTGAGCTGGGCTACAACACAGGCTAAGGAACCGTGGTCTCATCAACGATCCAAGTATGTACTTCAACTGTTTCATCTGATTCGTTAGATCATACATCGTGGCGATGTGATGATAACCTTGCAAATTCGCTGACGAAAGCTATTTCTCAGTAAAAGTTTGAACGACCCGTACATAGTTCAGGTGTTGGACACTTGAGTGATTGGCTATAAGCCAAGTGGGAGATTGTTGGATAACATAAAATCACTATTTTGTAAAGAACATGGTGTTCTTGTACAAAATTAACTATGTGACAAAGGAAATTGCTCTTTTATCATTTGTAATTGGATTACCTGGATATATAAATTATAAAATTCCATATGATTAGTACCAGCTTAATAAGATATGAGACAATATTAATCCACATAAGGATTAATAATTAAATATCCCTAGTCGTAGTATTATCGAGACTGGACATCGATAATGCGGAATAGACTAGTATTACACATGTGCGCTTTATGGAAGCTTAACGGCATAGTTCTCATATATTTGGGTATTGGATACTCATGCAAGTGTGATAGGAGGTTCTGTTTGCCGATGGTACGGGGACAGCTTCGCTCTGGATAGACCCCTCAGAATCCCATTGGTAGTATGACTATATGTCTATGGGAATCCGACTCAGGGTAGGTGTATATGGTCTTAACCTGAGACTTGCATCGCTAATACTTGCGACAATCAGTATACTTTGGTTTTGGTTTTCCGGGGCTTTAATAGGTTCTGTGTAAGCCTCTTCTGGGTATACTGAGAATCGTAGTGTATTGGGTGTGATGTCAAGATGGAAGTATCACTTCAGTCATATGGAGATGATGATCATGTATGGATACAGAACTGGTACTCTGTAGTGCTATAGCCATCGGGAAAGTATAAATAGGTCATGACTTTCCGATCATAAAGAGACTAGTTGCTAGTGATCTGATATATGTTTCGTACAGGGCAGACACAACTTCAGCCCCAGGCCTAGCATGTGAAATCCGATACTGGATCTTAATATGCAATAGTATGTATACTACACCTGATATAGATTATATATTCCTTAAAATAATATTTCTTGAGAATTGGGTAGGCACGGTGCTTTGCTAGAAGCTAACCATGTCTTGTAAATCGATAAGAATGTGGTACCGGGTACGCACGTGTTTGGATAGTCCGATGATTGTATTGACTGCCAACATATCCAGGGATCTCTTGGGTTGCCTCCCAAGGATTCACCGATGACATTTGACTCGAACAGAATTTATCTGGGATTAATTATGAGAGAGAGAGAAAATTAATCTAGGATTAATTGCGGCAAGAATTTATGTAGGATAAAATTCGGATAGAAGAGATAAAATGATTAATTTGGAAATCATCGATTAAATAATATATTGGATATATTAAATGAAATCGGATTTCAAAGCGGAATTAAAATTGGATTTTATTTCAGGCGAATGAATTAATTTAGAATTAATTCGTAAGCGACTTTCGTAATAATTTTGCTAGGCATTATTATTTATTTAAATTAGATTTAATTACGTCGCAACGGAAAATTCATTTATTCGGAATTAAACGAACCCGGGCCCGAGCGAAGTTGCGTGCTGGATTAGCCGACTTAAATTTGGAATTTAAAAGTGGTGGGACCCACTTCACTTACATCATTTGTTTGACTAATGATGGAAGTGGTTAGGTTTGATTTTGGATTTGATTTGTTGGTTAAGTAAGCTTAGTTTACTTATAAAACACTCAAACCAATTCAAAACACAAACTTAGTATAATTTAACTTGTTGACTTTGAAAGTGTAATAAGGTTACTATTCACAGCAACCATTTTTCTCTTCTTTCTCCTTGAGGCCATAAGCTTCATCTCTCTATCATGAAGTTTTGTTGCAAAATTATTGTAAGCTAGCACTTTAAGGAGTCAAAGGAAGGTGATAGGGAGACTCACCCATGAGTTTGGAACAACAAAGAGGGCTTGGAGCTTCCATCATCCATGAAAAGTTTTGAACTTCTACCAATCTTTGTAAGTAATTTCCGCAACTTACTTTAGATTATTCACACACAAATCATTCCTTAGAGATCATTGGCATGTCTAGGACACTAACACATGGAAAGTAACAAATATCATACTCACGTAGCTATACCGACCATTTCACAAGAGGGCCCAAGGTCTCGGGTTTATGTAAAATTCTCCTAAGAGGGTGATCAGTGTATACCCCCATATGATGTGCTTGGGAATAAAGACGCAATTTCCTAGCCGCCATAATTAGTGACAATGCCTTTAACTCATGGGGCAAGTATCTAATTTCTGCATCTAACAATACCTAACTAGAATAATATACCGGCTTATGTACCATATCTATCTCTTATACTATTCCCGAGCTAACAGCATACGATGAAACAATTAAGTACATAAATAATTGCTCACCCGAGATTGGCTTAACCAGAAGCGGAGGTCGGATCAAGTATCCATTGAGTTATTGGAATGTATCCACGAACTCGCTTGTCCACTTTATATCATTCTTTGCCTTCTTTATGAGTTAGGAAAAAATATGACACTCGTTGGTCACTTTAGAAATAAATTGTTTAAGTGCTACGATTTGACTCGTCAAGCTTTGAATCTCTTTAACTTTCTTAGAGGACTTCAGATCCAAAACTGTATTAATCTTCTAGGAATTGGCTTCAATGCTCCTTGCACTAACCATCTACCCTAAGAACTTTTTCAATGAGACACCAAAAGTACACTTTTCTAGATTCAACTTCATCTCATAGCTCCTCCGGAGCTCAAAAGTTTCTTTAAGGTCCTTTAGGTAGTCCCTGGGCAATATTGACATTGTGATCATGTCATCTACGTAGACCTGTATTGTTCTATTTATGAGAGGCTTGAAGACTCAGTTCACTAACCTCTGATATATCGCCTTGCATTCTTCAACCCGAAGGGCATCACCTTGTAGAAATACAGCCTAAAATTGGTAATGAAGGTTGTTTTCTCCTCATTCTCAGGATACATCATGATCTGATTGTATCCTAAGAATGCATCCATAAAACTAAGGAGCCCATGACAGGTTGAGGAGTCTATCAGCTGATCAACTCTAGGAAGATAGAAGCTATCTTTTGGACAGACTTTATTCAGCTCGGAGAAGTCCACACAAATCCCTTAACTTATCGTTTGTCTTCTTCACCAATGGATGCCCTCATTTTCTCTTTCACCACCTTGCAAGCCCGATCAATGGATAGATGGTGACTTATGACCCGAGGAACAATCTCGGGCATATATTTATGGATCCAAGCAAATAAGTTAGCATATTCCCTAATGAATTCAATGAGCTCTTCTTTCACACCTTGTTCCAACTTGACCCCCACCTTCACCAATCCATTTGATCCAGAGAGCACCACATATTCTAGATATTCCCCAGTCTATCCAAACTGAGCATGCTCCTCAGGTCAGGGATCGATAGTCTTTACCTCTGTTGAATTCTCCTAACTTTTTTTCCTCTTCTGCCCCTAACATTGGTGATGCACAAGGCTTCTTTTGAAGTCGTTGCAAGGCAGCTCCTCCCCATTTTTTTACTTCCACATACAATCCTGACTATTTCCCTAGTCGAGAATTTTAATTTCAAGTATTATCCCGACATGGTTGCCCTTGATTTCATCATAAAGAGCATACCAAAGATCACATGGTTACTGTTCATGCAATCTACCACCGTGAATCCATCATTATGATCCAGGCATGAAGGCTTGTCCCAATGGTCATTGTAAGCTGCACTTAACTACATGGAACAATTTTTTATCCCTTAACCTATATAGTGGTGTAGCATCATTTTATCAATGTGGTGAATTCCACACCCAGCCCGTTTAGGGCCTCCTTTGATATAATATCCACCGTGCTCCCATGATCCATTAGTATCTCTTCTATGCTAACCCGCCTATATTGGATGTAATTATAAACGTGTTGTCATGAGGGTAACTCACTCCCTGAGCATCCTTATTGGTGAATATTATTGGCACCGGTCCAGATTTATATATCCTCGAAGCTCTCTCTATACTCAGCATCTCGGGGCCATTGATTCGTCAATAAATTTTCTTGGCCCGATTTGAATCTCTCGCCAATGTTTTTATTCCTGTAATAGTAAAAACAAGTAATTGCTCTCGGTGCTGCCTTACTCTCATGGCCTCATAATCCATACAGTTTTTGAGGTAGCTATTCCTAACCATGTCATCAACTTTTCTTGTAAGTCCATGCACCATTCGGTCTCATGGCCTCTGAAGTGGTGGTGGGAGAAATATGCCATGTTGTCACTTCTGTTAATCATGAACCTCCTGGATCAGGCTCTATCAACATCCCCTTCTGTTAAGAGCAATATAGACCATTCCTCATGTTACTTGACAAACCCTGACATGGGTCATTCTTTCTGCCATCAAGTTCCTATTAGCAATTGGTATAAATTCCTACGGTCTAAGACCCAGCACTCTCCAGCTGCCGCCATCCCGGTGATTATTTCTTCTAATTTCTTTCTTTTCACGAACACTGCTTCTTAAGGCTAACTTCTACACCTCCTCCAATAGATAAATCTTCTGGCTTATTCAAAGGTAATGGAATAATCAGACACCTCCTGAATTATAAGGTAGGACCATAATCTCTCGACCCTTAGCGCGCCTTTTAAACTCTCCAAAGCTTCCGGGGACTTATGTTCCCCACCTCCAACACCACGTTGCGGTATCAATCCAAAAAAAAATCATAAGCGGCTCATGAACCCGCTGCTTCAGTGTCCTCAAATACCCAATCATTTTTCTCAGTACACAGGCTCATTTGAAATGATGCATAAAGAACTATTGTAACTGTAAGAAATTACTAATACTTACGGGGGTCAGGTTTCTGAACCATTAGCTGGCAGGTCCTTCCAGTAACAGTGATAATATCTTACAAATTACTTGCCCGACCATGCCCTGAATCTCCATTAGTAGCCCAACCTTCTCCACATGTGACTTAGGATCGGTATTACCCTTGTATATATCCATCGTGAGCATGGTGAACCTTTTTGGAAACTTCGCGTCCATGATCTCCCTTGAAAAAATAGATGTTGTCTCCAAATCTCGGTCTTTACGAGCACCACCTCGCATTCCCTTCTCCCATCTCCTCATCTCTTGATCAAATGAACTCTTTCAGTGGCTCTATGGTATTTCTATCTCCTACTGAAGACCTCTTCATAGTCCTCTTCCCGACCATGGCGTCTCCTTGTAAGAGTATCTCATTGATATCTCTTATGATAACACCCAGAATCATACTCTCTATAATAAGGGCTGTTACTTAGTGATTCAGGCGTTCACCTGTCATCATGCCTATTTAGAGGCTCTTCCAATAGCACTTCACTGGCCACAACTACGGATCTCACCTTGTGTGATTTCCTCATTTTGTCCTCTTGTTTCCCTTCTTCGCTAGCTACTCTCTTTTCACTGGCGATCTCTTTCGTTCCGCGTGTAGGAACCACTTTCCTAGCGCAGCTGAAACAGGTTAGGCACTCGAGTCAGACTTGAAAATTTTTTATGTCCTTATTGTTGGACAATTATGACCCATAACATCACTATTTGTACAGAACATGGTGTTGTTGTACAAAAAAACTATGTGACAAAGAAATTGCTCTTTTATCATTTGTAATTAGATTACCAAGATATATAAATGATAAAAGTCCATATAATTAGTACCGGATTAGTAAGATATGAGAAAATATTAACCTACTAAGGTTTAATCATTAAATATCTCGAGTCGTAGTATTATCGAGACTGGACATCGATAATACGGAATAGACTAGTATTACACTTGTGCGTGTTATGGAAGCGTAACGACATAGTTCTCATATATTTGGGTATTGGATACTCATGCAAATGTAATAGGAGGTTCTGTTTACCGATGGTATGGAAACAGCTTCGCTCTGGATAGACCCCTCGGAATCCCATTGATAGTATGACTATGTGTCTATGGGAATCTGAATCAAGGTAGGTGTATTTGGTTTTAACCTGAGACTTGCATCGCTAATACTTGCGACAATCAATATACTTTGGTTTTGGTCGACCAGGACTTTAACAGGTTCTGTGTACGCCTCTTTTGGGTATACTGAGAATCGTAGTGTATTGGGTGTGATGTCAAGATGGAAGTATCACTCCAGTCATATGGAGATGATGATCACGTAGGATACGGAACTAGTACTCTTTAGTACTGCAGTCATCGGGATAATATGACTAGGTCAAGATTATCCGATTATAGAGACTAGTTACCATAGATCCGATATATGCTTCGTACGGGGCAGACACAATTCCAGCCCTAGGCCTAGCATGTGATATCGATACTGGATCGCAATACATAATACTAAGTATACTACGCCTGACAAAGATTACATATTCCTTAAAAGAATATTTCTGGAGAATTTGATAGGCACTGTGCTTTGCTAGAAGCCAACCATGTCTCGTAAATCGGTAAAAATGTGGTACTGGGTACGCACGTATTCGGATAGTCCGATAACCGGATTTACTGCTAACATATCCAGGGATCTCATGGGTCGCTTCCCAAAGATTTGCCGATGACGTATGACTCGAACATAATTAATCTAGGATTAATTAAATGAGAGAGAAAATTAATCTATGATTAATTACGGTGAGAATTTATCTGGGATAAAATTCAATTGAAAGAGAGAGAATGATTAATTCGGAATTAATCGATAAAATAATATATTCGATATATTAAATGAAATTAGATTTCATAACGGAATTAAAATTGGATTTTAATTCGGGCGAACGAATTAATTTAGAATTAATTCGCAAGCGACGTTAATAGTAATTTTGCTAGGCATAATTATTTAATTAAATTTGATTTAATTAAGTCGCAATGGAAAAATTCATTTATTCAGAATTAACAAACCCGAGCCCGGAATATGTTTTGCGGGCCCACTGGCATTTTGAATCAAGTGGGGCCCACCACAAGTCACATCATCTTGTCAACTTTGTCAAATTTTTTGGTTGATGGAAATTGTTGGTAGTTGATGACTTGTAAAACACTTTAGCTTGATTTGTGATAGACTTTTACCAACTTTGATTATTTTTGGTATATGTCTTTTGATTTTTTGAAAATCAAATACAAGTCAACAAAACACAAAAAAAATCTCTCTCTCTCTCATTCCTTGCAATTGGCGTGAACATTGGCCAATTTTTCTCTTCTTGAGCGTGAACCTATGGTCCATTTCCTTTGATTTTTTGATTCAAAAAAAATAATGCTAGCACATCAAATGAGTCATTCAAAGGTGTTAGGGACACTAACCCTTGAGTTTGGAATTCAAGAACAAGCTTGGAAGCTCAACATACAATCAAAGGAGGACTTGGATCTCTACACAAAAGCTTGGAATTTTTTGTTGTCTCCTACATCCTCTTTGCCGATCAAAGTGAGTATTTTTCCACAACTTACTTTGTTTATTCACACATCTTATATGCTTAATTGATCCTAGGTTGTTCTTATAGAACCCAACAATGGTATCAGAGCCAAAATTAAGGTTCCATGAAAATCTGTTAGACAGACATCATATTAGATATGAACAGGAAAGAAACTGGGTTTTCTCATTCCTGAAGATTTGGGAATGCTGGGCATATGTTTGGATGATCCCAAACTAGAACCCAAATCGGATAAGTGCCTAATTTGTGGGTTGTCCTAAGGAAACCAAAGTATAGTACTTATACAAATCACAAGAGAACAATTCAATTGTTGCTCTCCATGCGGTTTTCCTAAGAGGAATTCCTATATGCAGTGGTAAGTGGGAGGAAAGTAAAACTCGATGAAAATCAGAGTAATACTGTTCCAAGCACCGAATCCTCATGGAACACCAACAGTTCATCAAGGATGAAACTGCACCAATAATCTTCGAATACACAATAACCACCTAAGTCCGAGAGAGTTAGAAAACAACCTGGGAGGTATGGGTTTCTGATCTCACCTCATGTAGATATCAATCTTATTAAGGAAGATGAACCGACTACATATGAGGAAGTGATACAAGGTATCTACTCCTTTTATGGCAAAGTGCCATGAAGTCCGAAATGGATTCCATGTATACAACCAAGTTTGGACATTGGTTGATGTAACAGAAAGCATTGTGCCTGTTGGTACTAAATGAGTCTTCAAGGAAGACATACATGGATGGCAACATACAAATGTACACAGCTAGGCTTGTACAGAAAGGGTATCGTCAATGACATAGTGTCGACTATGACGAAACCTTTTCACATGTTGCCATGATTAAATCTATTCGGATAATGCTTGCTAATGCTGCAAATTTCATTTATGAAATATGGCATATGGACGTCAAAACCGCTTTCCTTAACGGAAACCTTTTGGAGGATATTTACAACATCCTGACAGTTTTGTTGTACCAAAACAAGCAAACAAGGTTTGCAAGTTAAATCAATCCATTTATGGATTGAAGCAAGCATTGTGTTCTTGGAACTAACGTTTTGATAAGATCATAACGGTATATGGTTTCATTCAAAACAGTAAAGATTCTTTTGTATATAAGAAGGTTAGTGGGAGCGCACTGCCAATGATTGTCCTATATAATGATGATATATCATTTCTTGGAAATGTCATTCCCATAATAAAATTGGTGAAAGCTTGGCTTTCATTAAAATTCTCCATGGAATACCTGGGAGAAGCAGGCTTTATTCTAGGAATAAAGATCTACTAGGATAGATCTAGAAAGATGCTGACACTCTCTCAGTGTTCGTACATTTTGTTATGTACGTGACCTGGTGTCTAATATGCTTTGAGCATATGGAGTCACAATCAGGCCAATCCAGGTGATGGTCACTGGATTAATGTAAAGAACATCCTTGTGTTTCTTGGACGAACTAATGATGCTTTCTGGAAAAATGGGGAAATGAGAACTTGAGGTAACTAGGTTCACCGCTGTAAGTTTCCAAACCGATAAAGACGACTTTAAGTCGCAATATGGGTACATATATAGTTTGAATAACGGAACAGTGAGCTGGAAATCTTCCAAACAAGATACTGTTACCGAATAAATAACAAAAGCGGAATATTGCTGCAATTGAGGCAGTAATAGAAGCAATTTTGGATCTATAAAATTCCTAATTAGATTACGAGTAGTTCTGTTAGCAGCTGAGCTAGGCTACAGTACAGGCTAAGGAACCACGGTCTTATCAATGATCCAAGCATGTACTTCGACTAATTCATCTGATTCGTTCGGATCAAACATCATGGGGATGTGATGATCGAATAAATCGCATCAGATGATAACCTTGCAAATCCACTAAGGAAAGCAGTTTCTCAGCAGAAGTTTGAGCGACCAGTATATAGTTCAGGTGTATGACACTTAAGTGATTGGTTATAGGCCAAGTGGGAGATTTTTGGACAATTATGACCCATAGCATCACTATTTGTACAAAACATGGTGTTGTTGTACAAATAAACTGTGTGACAAAGAAATTACTCTTTTATCATTTGTAATTAGATTACCAAGATATATAAATGATAAAATTCCATATGATTAGTACCGGATTAATAAGATATGAGACATTATTAATCCATGTAAGGTTTAATCATTAAATATCCCTAGTCGTAGTATTATCGAGACTGGACATCGATAATACGGAATATACTAGTATTACATTTGTGCGTGTTATGGAAGCGTAACGACATAGTTCTCATATATTTGGGTATTGGATACTCATGCAAGTGTAATAAGAGGTTCTGTTTACCGATGGTACGGAAACAACTTCTCTCTGGATAGACCCCTCGGAATCCCATTAGTAGTATGACTATGTGTCTATGGGAATCCGAATCAGGGTAGGTGTATTTGGTCTTAACCTGAGACTTGCATCGCTAATACTTGCGACAATCAATATACTTTGGTTTTGGTCGTCCGAGGCTTTAACGGGTTCCGTGTACGCCTCTTCTGGGTATACTGAGAATCGTAGTGTATTGGGTGTGATATGAAGATGGAAGTATCACTCCAGTCATATGGAGATGATGGTCACATAGGATACGGAACTCGTTCTATTAAATGCTCGAGCTATCGGAATATTATGACTAGGTCATGTATATCCGATTAAAGAGACTAGTTGCCAGACATCCGATATGTGCTTCGTACGGGGCAGACACAATTCCAGCCCCAGGCCTAGCACGTGATCATCCGATACTGGATCGAAATACGCAATACTACGGTATTCTATGCTTGATATAGATCACATATTCCTATAAGGATATTTCTGGAGAATTGGGTAGGAATGGCGCTTTGCTAGAAGGCAACCTTGTCTTGTAAATCGGTACAAACATAGTACGAGGTACTTACGTGTTCGGATAGTCCGACGACCGTATTTACTGCCAAATATCCGGGGATCTCATGGGTCGCTTCCCGAAGATCATGGTGTTGTTGTACAAATTAACTATGTGACAAAGGAGATTGCACTCTTATCATTTGTGATTAGATCACCTAGATATATAAATGATATGAGGTCCCTATAATTTGTTCCTGGATGGAGAATGATATGAGACAGTATTAGTCCACGAAGGATAAATCATTAAATATCCCTAGTCAGAGTATTATCGAGATTGGACATCGATAAATATGTAAAAGACTAGTATTACACTTGTGCGCGTTTGTGAGGGCACAACGACATAGTTCTCATAGATTTGGGTATAGGATACTAATGCAAGTGTAATAGTAGGTTGTGTTTTACCAATGGTACGGGAAACAGCTTCTCTCTGGATTGACCCCCGCGGAATCCCATTGGTAGTATGACTATGTGTCTATGGGAGTCTGCAATAAGGGTAGGTGTATTTGGTCTTAACCTGAGACTTGCACCGCTAATACTTACGACAATCAATATACTTTAGTTGAGGTCGTCCAGGGCTTTAACAGGTTCTGTGTACGCCAATGCTGGGTATACTGAGAATCGTAGAGTGTTGGGTGTGATGTTAAGACGCAAGTATCACTTCAGTCATATGGAGATGATGGTCACATAGGATACGGAACTCGTTCTCTTAAATTCTCGAGCTATCGGGATATTATGACTAGGTCATGTATATCCGATTAAAGAGACTAGTTGCCAGACATCCGATATGTGCTTCGTATGGGGCACACACAATTCCAGCCCCAGGCCTAGCACGTGATCATCTGATATTGGATCGAAATACGCAATACTACGGTATACAACGCTTGATATAGATCACATATTCCTATAAGGATATTTCTGGAGAATTGGGTAGGTGTGGCGCTTTGCTAGAAGCCAACCTTGTCTTGTAAATCGGTACAAACGTAGTACGAGGTACTTACATGTTCGGATAGTCCGACGACCATATTTACTGCCAACATATCCAGGGATCTCATGGGCCACTTCCCGAAGATTCACCGTTGATGTATGACTCGCACTTTAATTAATCTGGGATTAATTTGATGAGAGAGGAAATTAATCTGGGATTAATTACGGAGATATTTTATTGGGGATAAAATATTAATTAAAGAGAGAACGATTAATTTGGAATTAATCGATAAAATAATATATTCGATATATTATACGAAATTGGATTTCGACGCGGAATTAAAATTAGATTTTAATTCGGGCGAACGAATTAATTTAGAATTAATTCGTTAGCGACATGAATAGTGATTTCGCTAGGCGTAATCGTTTAATTACGTCGCAACGGAAAATTTTTTAATTAGGAATTAGCGAACCCGAGCCCGGGATTATTTGTAAGCGCATTCGCATTTCGAATTCGAGTGCGGTACGCAAGTCAAATCATGCGTCAAATCGTTAGTCACATCAAGCGTCAAATCAAATGTCACTTTAAGTGATGTGACAAGTTGTCACTTGATTGAGTGATTGATGTGGTTGTTGAAAAGACATTAATGGGCTTTTGCTTTTTTGACTTTTTGGTAATTGGAAAATAAAAATAATTTGGTAAATGGTTTTAATTAATTTTGGAAATTATAAAAACCTAATTACATTTCTTTTTCTTTTCTCTCTCCACTCTCACATTTTTCTTCTCCCTCTCTTTCCCCCCTTCTCTTCTCACGGCTTAGAGCCGATTTCTTCTCTCAAATTTCTGGTTAGACCAAAAATAAGAGGAATAAGAAGAAGTGCTAGCACACCTTGAGTTATACAAAGGTGATATGGAAACGAACTCTTGAGCTTGAAATCATTTTTTGGAGCTTGAAGCTTGGAGCTTCCATGGAGTCATCAATGGCCGAATCTTGGAGGAGTTTCATAGCCTAAAACCGAGCACCACAGCAGTTCAAGGAGGCCACTGCCGAGCTTCAACAAGGAGGAAGAAGTGTCTTGTTCTTCGCGTCGTAAGATCCGGTCAATGTGAGTATATTCTGCACCTCATTTGATGTGTATTCACTTGTTTCATTGCTTGATTTCATGATCTTGGGACCTAATAAGAAACCAACAATGGTATCTTAAGCTTTTATCAAGCATGAAAATTTTAGGGTTTGAAATTGGGTAAAATCAATTGAAGCATGATTTGGTTAAATTGATTGATTAAGTATGCTTGTATGTTGATTAATTGAAGTTGTGCTTGATCAATTTCATGAAATTTGATTGGATCAAGTTTTCCCCAATTTTTGGGCATGGCCGAAAATTGTAAGCCCTAATATTTTGGTGATTTTTTGTTTGTTTGATCATTGGATGACTTAAAACAATTGGGTAATGTTGATTTGAGGTTTAATTGGATTGAATTTTGAATTGGACAATTTTTCCCAAATTGAGGCTTGGCCGAAAATATTGATTATTTGAAATTCATTGTGTTTTTTGATTTTGATTCATTGGATGAGTTGAATTGATTTGGGAAATAATGATTGTGGATTCAATTGGATTGAAACCGAATCGGAAAGAAAAAAACCCCTAATTGCAGAGAATAAAGAAGCATGGAAATGGGTTTGATTTTGATAAAATTGTGTTGGACACTATGTGTTGTTAAAGTGCATGATTAATTAGGCTAATTGATGTTTTAGAAATGTTAATTGGGTGATTAATTGTGTATTACACTTAGGTTAATTAATTATGGAATTTGGAATTTTATAAGTTAATTAATTTAGGCTTATTTTGGAAATTGGGCCTTATAGGTTGTAATTGGGCTTTTGGGCTTGGTTGTACCAAGTTAGGTTTAGGCCAATTTGGTTGGATCCAATTAGGCCCAAAACCGCATCCATAAAGTCCAATTATGACTTAATGGACCTTAATTATTTAATTGGGCCTAATGGGCCAAAATTAATTTAAAGGCTTATGGGGTAACTCCCAGATTGGATTTTGGTTATTCGGTTTGACCCGAGTTGACCAAAAGTCCACGCCTTATAGAAATTAATTAAAAGCCCATTGGACTTTAATTAAATAAACGTTGGACGTTAATCGGGCTTTGAGACCCGTTACGATTGAATTTGGAATTTAGGTCGTAAAGGTTCGTTAATAAAGTGTAATATTTAATTTGGAATTAAATAGTGAATTAGAATTAAATACAAATTGAATTGGATTCAATGTTGTAGTTTAATTTAATTCAAGAATTCGTACTTTGAGTACTTATTCACAAAACGAGTTTGACTCGAGCAAAAATCAAATCGTTGTTTGAACATTGGATGATCACTAATTATCAGATTAATTAATTGGATTTGATTGATTGATAACATGCTTGTGTGAATACATGGTTGCGATGCATGAATAATGTATATCGGATGGATATTAGTCGGGTGGGACAATTTTGGAAATTATAATAAATTTGATTTATTAATTGGACCTGCGTGTCCAGCCTTATCACCTCTATACTCTTTGTATTCTCTTCTCACTTATTCCCCTCAATGTAAATGAGGTTTCTTTAGTAGTGTAGTGTAACAGGTAGAAGTAAATACATGTGCTAGCTCGAGAGAGAAAATGAGAGATTTGATCTAGGATCAATGTAAAACATCCATCCGCATATCATTATTATTTTATTTCATATGCGATTTATTATGTGTTTAGAATGCATGTTTAAGGGTGTATGATAATGAGACCTTAACAAAGATAATAAATTGGTTGCCAATTTGTACGCGAAAACCCTCGTTCAATATTAAGCGTTTTTCCTTCCATTGAGTGATTCTCACTCAAGATCCTAGATGGCATTGGCTTGTTGGCCAAAGTCAAGGCCTTTGTCTGTCGAAGATGTGTTTGAATCACGAAGGCTTTGTTCCATATCAGTGTCTTGTCCAAGTTGTGGTTTGTTGGCCAAAGTCAAGACCACTTCTTGTCCATCGACATTGATTACGAAGCTTTCCATGGTCAATGGGTCGCACTTGACTGAGATCACTAAGTTTGTTGTGCCAAAGCCAAGGCTTAGTTGATTCAGAGGAAAAAGGTTAGGTAATACATTGGATGTATTGGCATATATAAGATATATGTTTCGGACTTGGACGTCCCCCTACCGGATCTAGAAATTGGATTGGATCCAATTGATCTTAGAGATCTACCTAGTTAATTATCATACAATTTGTTGGCCAAAGTCAAGATTGTGTGATATTTAACGGGATCCTAGCCCACTAGGAAATGCGGTTTCCCGAGTACTCGACAGAGGGTTAGAGGCTCGCCGAAAAATAGTGGGAGGCAAGAATTGAATTTGCAATATTCGTTTAATTACTTTTCGTACGCGCTCATTCAAATTATTTCGTCGTTAGATTAAATGTTAGTTGGACTAATATTTAATTGTTGTTTTTTAATAAACAGTTGGATTGTATTATAGTTGATTATATAATTGGATTATAGTAATCAATATATTTGAATTAATTAATTTCGATTTACAGTTGATTTTATAATTGGATTATAGTAATCAATGTAATTGAGGTTAATTAATTTAAATTATATTTGATTGTATAGTTGGACTATAATAATCAATATAATACATAGTACCACAAATCGTTGATTAAATAGTTGGACTATTAGGAATCAAGATAATTGAAAGATTAGTGTTTAAAACATAATTCTGGGTGAAAATGTATTTAGACGACTATATTTTTCAAATTGGGAATAAAGTTTCAGGATGGTCCTGGAAACTAATAATAAATGACTTTATTTGATAAAATAACGTATTATGCCTAAAGTCCGGAGTTAAGCAAATAGTAGAACATGATATTTGGAATATTCATGTGATGACAACTTTAGTGCTTAATTCATTATACTTGTCAAGTAGACTCCTTAATTTCTGAATCAGAACTAAGGATTAGATCCTTAAAGTATGATAATGAAATTGAAGGATTTTCATGGATCTATTTTAGATCTTTGAAATACTAAATTGTAATAAATAATTCTTGGAGAATTAATGACTCTTCTCAATGAGACAAAGTCAAACTTTGCAATTAGGCAAGTAGCGCAAGGTGCACCTTACTTCGATATTCTAGAAACTCGAGGCTTGGCCAAAGGCTACTGGAATGTTGAAAGGGCAAAGGCAAAATCATTATAATCTTCTGGGAAGATAAAGGACATCCTAAAATGTCTGCACAATTCTGGCAAACAGGATCGCGGAAGCGTGACTGCCGTTTGGACAAAGCAGACATGAAGGAATTGAAGACGAGCAAGGCTCTGACTTCAAATATGGTTATCATAATTATGTTCACAACTAGTATTGAAATTGGATTTTAAATACTTAGTGTTATACATAAATATATATTGATGTTCAGAATCTGTTTTGAGCAGGATACTAACCTCAATTGAGGTTATATCTTTAAATTGGAAACGGGACGAAAGTCGTTGTTTTAACCGTAGATACCTCAATTTAGGAACTACCTTCTGGTTAGTACTTAAATTAAGAAACTGTTATAATGTAACTAGTTTGACTAGATACATTATCTCTATATCAGTGTTTAACCCGCTGCGGGTGAACCTTTATATTCTAGAACACTAAAGTGTTTTATTATATAAAGATGATATTGAGATAAACACATTAGATGTGAATAACAGAGTTTATATTTTGAATATAAATAATATCTCAAATATATAACATGACAAATAAATAGCTTAAACTGATTTGATCACTTAAGAAACTTAAATGTGGCATAGTTGTCAGAGACACCATTAAACAAGACTCGTATATCCACACTTTTGAAGAGTGGGTACTCGGACTGATTTGATTATATTCAAATAAAGTCTATGAATCTAGTTTATTGGGAAAAGTGCCTAAAACACTATTTACTTGGTAAAAGTGTAAATGCCACCGATCTGTTAGCCCTAGTTCATAGTGAAGAAAGTGGGCCCATGTCTAGCTAGGCTAGATGTGGATATGAATATTTCGTGGCCTATTAGGATGTGGCATCGCGTTATGGTTGAGTGTTTCTTTTGAAGAACACAAATTGGAAACTTTCACAGTTTCGACACGAAATAGACAAACAGATCGGCTAAAGCATTAAACTGTCACGGTAAGACCGTAATGGAGAATACTTAAGCAATGAGTTTCTCGTATACTTGAAAGAGTATAGTATTCTTTCAAAGAGGACTCCTCTCGGAACACGTCAGTTTGACGGTGTGTCCGAACAGGATTAACCGAATTTTGTTAGACATGATAAGGTTAATCACGAGTCGCTCTGAGCTACCATTTCCTTCAATGGATAAGCATTAACCAGTGCAAGAACTTATTTTGAATAAGGTTCCATTAAAATCTGTTTGACAGATATCATATTAGATATGAACGGGAAAGAAACCGGGTTTCTCATTCCTGATGATTTGGGTATGCTAGGCATACGTTTGGATGATACCAAACTAAAACCCAAATTGGATAAGTGCCAAATGTAGGTTATCCTAGGGATACCATAAGTATAGTACTTATACATCTCACCTGAGAACAATTAGATTGTTGCTCACCATGCGGTTTTCCTAAGAGGAATACCGATATGCAGTGGTAAGTGGGAGGATAGTATAACTCGATGAAAATCGGAGTAATACTATTCAAGGCACCGAATCTCAATGGAACACAAATAGTTCATCAAGGATGAAACTATACCATTAATCTTCGAATACACAAGAACCGCGTAGGTCGGAGAGAGTCAGAAAACAACCCGGGGTATGGGTTTCTGATCTCACCTCATAAAAATGTCAATCTTTTGAGGAATACCAACTGACTACGTATGAGGAAGTAATACAAGGTATCGACTCCCTATTATGGAAAAGTGCCATATAATCCGAAATGGATTTCATGTATACCAACCAAGTTTGGATACTAGTTGATGTACCACAAGGCATTGTGCCTACTGGTACTATAAGTCTTCAAGGAAGACGTACATGGATGGCAACAAACCAACGTATAAAGCTAGGTTTTTAACGGAAAGCTATCGTTTTCAACATTGTGTTGATTACGATTCAACCTTTTACCTGTTGCCATGGTAAATCCATTTGGATAATGCTTGTTATTCGATCCATGATTGGATTGAAGCAAGCATTAGGTTCTTGGAATTATCGTTTTGATGTAATCATAATGATTTATGATTTAATTCAAAACGAAAATGATTCTTGTGTATATAATGAGGTTAGTGGGAGCGCACTGACAGTGAATGTCCTGTGTAATGATGATACGTCATTTCTTGGAAATGATATTCCCATAAAATAACTATCGGTGAAAGCTTGGCCTTCGAAATACTCTTCGAGAAACCGTACATTGAAAATGTACGGGACCTGGTGTCTCATACGCTTTGAGCATATGGATTCACAAACAGGCCAATCCGAGTGATAGTCACTGGATTGATGTTAAGAACATCCGTTAGTATCTTAGAGAACTAAGGATGCTGTCTTAGTCTATGGAGAAAGAGAACTTGAAGTGACTGGGATCACTGTAGCAAGTTTCCTATAACCGATAAAGACGACTAAATATCGCAAACGGTACTATACAGTTTGAATAACGGTACAGTGAGCTAGAAATCTTCCAAGTAAGATACTGTTACCGAATAAACAACGAAAGCGGGTTAATTTCAGCAGCTGAGGCAGCAATAGAAGCCATCTGGGTCAATAACAAATATAATTAGATTAGATATAGTTCTGTTAGCAGCTGAGCTAGGCGTCAGCACAGGCTAAAGAATTAATGGTCTCATCAACGATCCAGATACATACTTCGATATTCATCTGATTCGTTCGGATCATACATCGTGGCGATGTGATGATTGAATAAATCGCATCAAGATGATATTCATACAAATCCGCTGACGAAAACCTCTTCTCAGCAATTTGAGCCAACCGTACATAGTTCGGGTGTCAAGCACTCGAGTGACTGGCTATAGGCCAAGTGGGAGATTGTTGGACAATTATGACCCATAGCGTCACTATTTATACAGATCATGGTGTTGTTGTACAAATTAACTATGTGACAAAGGAGATTACACTCATATCATTTGTGATTAGATCACCTAGATATATAAATGATAGGAGGTCCCTATGATTTGTTCCTGGACAGAGAATGATATGAGACAGTATCAGTCCACGAAGGATAAATCATTAAATATCCCTAGTCAGAGTATTATCGAGATTGGACATCGATAAATACGTAAAAGACTAGTATTACACTTGTGCGCGTTTGTGAGGGCACAACGGCATAGTTCTCATATATTTGGGTATAGGATACTCATGCAAGTTTAATAGGAGGTTGTGTTTTACCGATGGTACGGGAAACAGCTTCGCTCTGGATTGACCCCCGCGGAATCCCATTGGTAGTATGACTATGTGTCTATGGGAGTCTGCAATAAGGGTAGGTGTATTTGATCTTAACCTGAGACTTGCACCGCTAATACTTACGACAATCAATATACATTAGTTGAGGTCGTCCAGGGCTTTAACAGATTCTTTGTACGCCAATGCTGGGTATATTGAGAATCGTAGAGTGTTGGGTGTGATGTTAAGACGGAAGTATCACTCCAGTCATATGGAGATGATGGTCACATAGGATACGGAACTCGTTCTCTTAAATGCTGAGCTATCGGGATATTATGACTAGGTCATGTATATCCGATTAAAGAGACTAGTTGCCAGACATCTGATATGTGCTTCGTACGGGGCAGACACAATTCCAGCCCCAGGCCTAGCACGTGATCATCCGATACTGGATCGAAATACGCAATACTACGGTATACTACGCTTGATATAGATCACATATTCCTATAAGGATATTTCTGGAGAATTGGGTAGGCATGGCGCTTTGCTAGAAGCCAACCTTGTCTTGTAAGTCGGTACAAACATAGTACGAGGTACTTATGTGTTCGGATAGTCCGACGACCGTATTTACTGCCAACATATCCGGGGATCTCATGGGTCGCTTCCCGAAGATTCACCGATGATGTATAACTCGCACTTTAATTAATCTGAGATGAATTTGATGAGAGAGAAAATTAATCTGGGATTAATTACGGAGATATTTTATCTGGGATAAAATATTAATTAAAGAGAGAGAACGATTAATTTGGAATTAATCGATAAAATAATATATTCGATATATTATACAAAATTGGATTTCGATGCGGAATTAAAATTAGATTTTAATTCGGGCGAACGAATTAATTTAGAATTAATTCGTTAGCGACATGAATAGTGATTTCACTAGGCGTAATCGTTTAATTACGTCGCAACGGAAAATTCGTTAATTAGGAATTAGCGAACCCGAGCCCGGGATTATTTGCGAGCGCATTCGCATTTCGAATTCGAGTGTGGCACGCAAGTCAAATCATGCGTCAAATCGTTAGTCACATCAAGCGTCAAATCAAATGTCACTTTGAGTGATGTGACAAGTTGTCACTTGATTGAGTGATTGATGTGGTTGTTGAAAATGCATTAACGGGCTTTTGCTTTTTTGACTTTTTGGTAATTGGAAAGTAAAAAGAATTTGGTAAATGGTTTTAATTAATTTTGGAAATTATAAAAACCTAATTACATTTTGTTTTCTTTTCGCTCTCCACTCTCACGTTTTGCTTCTCCCTCTCTTTCCCCCCTTCTCTTCTCACGGCTTAGAGCCAATTTCTTCTCTCAAATTTCTAGTTAGACCGAAAATAATAGGAAGAAGAAGAAGAAGTGCTAGCACACCATGAGTTATACAAAAGTGATAGAGAAACGAACTCTTGAGCTTGGAATCATTTTTTGGAGCTTGAAGCTTGGAGCTTCCATGGAGTCATTAATGGCCGAATCTTGGAGGAGTTTCACAGCCCAAAACCGAGCACCACAGCAGTTCAATAAGGCCACTGCTGAGCTTCAACAAGGAGGAAGAAGTGGCTTGTTCTTCGCGTCGCAAGATCCGGTCAATGTGAGTATATTCTGCACCTCCTTTGATGTGTATTCACTTGTTTCATTGCTTGATTTCATGATCTTGGGACCTAATAAGAAACTAATAGATACTGGATCGCAATACGCAATACTACGTATACTACGCCTGACAAAGATTGCATATTCTTTAAAATAATATATTTCTAGAGAATTTGGTAGGCACGGTGCTTTGCTAGAAGCCAACCATGTCTCGTAAATCGGTAAAAATATGGTACTGTGTACGCATGTATTCGGATAGTCTGATAACCGGATTTACTGCCAACATATCCGGGGATCTCATGGGTCGCTTCCCGAAGATTCACCAATGACGTATGACTCGAACATAATTAATCTGGGATTAATTAAAAGAGAGAGAAAATTAATCTAGGATTAATTACGGCGAGAATTTATCTGGGATAAAATTCAATTGAAAAAGAGAGAATGATTAATTCAGAATTAATCGATAAAATAATATATTCGATATATTAAATGAAATTAGATTTCATAACGAAATTAAAATTAGATTTTAATTCGGGCGAACGAATTAATTTAGAATTAATTCGCGAGCTACTTTAATAGTAATTTTGCTAGGCATAATTATTTAATTAAATTTGATTTAATTAAGTCGCAACGAAAAAATTCGTTAATTCAAAATAAACGAACTCGAGCCCGGAATGTATTTTGCGAGCCCACTCGCATTGTGAATCAAGTGGGGCCCACCACAAGTCACATCATCTTGTCAACTTTGTCAAACTTTTTGGTTGATGGAAGTTATTGGTAATTGATGACTTGTAAAACACTTTAGCTTGATTTGTGATAGAATTTTACCAACTCTGATTATTTTTGGTATATGTCTTTTGATTTTTTGAAAATCAAATACAAGTCAACAAAACCCAAAAAAAATCTCTCTCTCTCTCTCTCATTCCTTGCAATTGGCGTAAACAATGGCCAATTTTTCTCTTCTTGGGCGTGAACCTAGGGTTCATTTCCTTTGATTTTTTGATTCAAAAACAATAATGTTAGCACATCAAATGAGTCATTCAAAGGTGTTAGGGACACTAACCCTTGAGTTTGGAATTCAAGAACAAGATTGGAAGCTCAACATACAATCAAATGAGGACTTGGATCTCTACACAAAAGCTTGGAATTTTTCGTTATCTCCTACATCCTCTTTGCCGATCAAAGTGAGTATTTTTCTGCAACTTACTTTGTTTATTCACACATCTTATATGCTTAATTGATCCTAGGTTGTTCTTAGAGAACCCAACACTTCTCACCAAAAGGCCGAATGTTACCAACACCAAGACTGAATTTTTGTAACTATTTTGGATAAATTTTCAGCCCCGTAATAGCCCCTAAACATCAGCATAAAACTGAATTGTTTTGCACCCGAAATGCGCCCAGCACACTGCCAAAACAGCCCATTAATTACGTGAACAGCCCCTGCATTTCAGATCTTATTTTTCAGCAAAAAACAACTCCAACACAACCTCAAAACACCCATATGTGTTTCCAAAAAATTTTGGATTAAATACAAAACAAATCGAGCCTTGTATCACCACAACAATATGCGACAGAGAGGAAAATTAATGCTCACTGTCGTGAATCAAAGAAGAAGGAAGAAGCTGGAGAGATTCGTTCGACACCAAGAAGTCTTCCGCGTTATGTCTCATAATAAACATTAGTTAGGGTGGGCTAAACTCACAAAATCAATCCCTAAACTCTTTAGAGATTATTAGTCACACTAGTTTTTATTTTCTTCTTTTTCATTGTTCTTGTTTTTGGTTTTTCTCAACACTTGAGAGAATAGTGAAGAAGAAGAAAGGTGGCTAGGGTTGCAAAAATGAGAGGATTTTCAAAAAAATAATAATATTTTTATACTTAGTGCAGGCACTGCATTTTTGCATGTAAGTCCCGATGATGAGACACTACCTTTTAAATTGCGGAAGTCGCGAGAAACGGACGTTGGAAGGGTAAAGTTTGAAATTGGCATTTTTTTTGGATTTAATTCGGTTGTATAGCTTCGGTTTGCTTGTTGGATCTCTATTTCAAAGTTTATCCTCGGCCCAAATCCCCATAAGCCACTCATCAAACCATACACCAAGCCCAAATACCTAAGCTTATCAAAAACACAAAGCCCACGCCCAGACAAAGCCATTCACGCCCATCACTCTCCTAATTAACCAAAATCACATTTAGCACATGCATAAAATCAAGCCAAATCCTTTCCTAAATAAAAGAAATCTCATGGATCCCTTTCCTAATCAAAAGCAATCACTATCCTAAATTAGAGAGATTGATTCCTTATGAGATACTAATTAGGAGATGTCATTATCCTTGGAATATCCTTTCCTATTCGGACTAGGATTGCTTCCATCCCTTTGCCTATAAAAAGAGGTATTCACCACCCTTACCAACCCTAGCTGATTCACGCCTAAAACATAGAAAGTAGCCCTTGCATTGTCGTCCAAAACACAAAAAATAAGCCTCATTGCCGCATTACACACCCACCAAAAGAAACCTCTTCACCACGCCTACAAACCACAACATAATCTGCCTTCAACACGTCCCAGACCCTTCACGTAAGCAGCCTTCAACACGCCATAACCCCTCACAAATTTTCCTCTTGCTCCACACATCAATAGCACTCATGTAAGCCACCTCCTTTCACGCCACAGCCCTTCACATAAGCAACGCATCAACACGCCATAAATCCCCACTGACCGACCGAAACAGAAGCACCTAAAATGCACCTTTAAACCCTAAACTTTCCAGAAAACACACCCAAAACTGTCCAGAAAACACACCCAAAACTGTCGTGAAAACTGCCCGCAAACTGCCCAGTTTTACAGCATAAAACCCCGCAAACTGTCCAGTCAGAATTCCCCCTTAAAATCGCATAAACCAGCAGCAAATCAGTGAGGAAACAGCAGTGAAACAGAGTGAAAATAGCAGCTCGAGCAGCGAAACAGCGAAGGAAAATGTTGAGTTAGTAAACCGAAAGAGTTGCGGATCATCAACCCTTCCAACGGTCGTGTAACGCACTTCCAAGAAGCGACATAAAAGGTTAGACCTGAGGGTACCTCTTTTATTTATTTCCATTCGTCTTTTAATCGTTTATTAAATTTAATTCGCATGATAGTCGTTAGTTGATTTGTGTTGTGGCTGTTGGATGAATGGATATGTGTTCTTTCTTGTGGTATATCGGATGAAAACCCAGACGTAAATTCCGTAGCCAAATCCGAATGGACGATATTGCGGTTTGTACTCGGGATACAATACCACGTACCGCTTGAGAGATACACATATTTCATTCATCCAACATTGTATTCAAGCATGATTTAGTCGATAGTATTTTCTTTCTTTATGCATGATTAGGTTATTTAATATCATATTAGGGATTTAATTTATATTTATGCTTAGATTCTTATTTATTTTCTGCATTAGATAATTGAGCATGCTTGTGTAATGATTGTATGTTATTGCGTGTTTGTCGTTATGAGAACTTATTTTGAAGTATGCGAACTTAGATATAGGTTTCATTATTATTATTATGCTTGTGAACTTAGGTGTAGGCTACCTTTGAGCATACATGTTGAGTAGATTCGGTTAGTTTATTGCACAAATCATATCATTACAAGTGACACAAGTAAGGGACCATTCCGAACCCAACGGTTTGAGGTCTTCCCTTGCGAGGGGTGAGTGCAGCCTTAAATCTTTGTCCCGTTCACACCGGGTGGCGACTCTATGTTATTTCTCCGGTTTAGTTACCCTGTGAGCATTTTCGTACTCCCAACTAGGCCGCAAGCCTAGAACAATGTCACCGATTTCTGTGTCTTACAGTCTGGTGACTCCACTGGGGATCGAGAATCTGTCCCGAAATCATATCTTGTGATGTTTATGACTTGTGCTTTAGTTGACCGTGTCTATAGTGGGTTGAGGGGGTGTAATCAAAGGCATTATTAAGGCTAGATGATGGTTTGGTGTCTTCCTTCATTCACTACCTTTCTATAAGGAAAAGCTGTGAAGGCACCTAAATAATCATGTACTCGTAGCTTACTGTGATGGACTAATTTGGAGGACTCATTTTTTATTCCTGTCACCAAGCGATAGGAGCCTAAGAGGCTTGGGTATTTAAGAGAGTTCGCTCCACCCTCCCTCTGGGGAATCTACAACGGGAAATCTATTTGACAGTCAGTCACGCATCTTAACTCGTTGGCATGCACCGTAAGGTATAAAAGAAGTGCGCTCACTTGGTCACTTGAACCCTTGAGTGGGGAGTCCTAGTTGTGGGAAATCCTTCGTCAGCGAGAGCCTTTGTCCGCACTCTCGTAAACCCACATGTGAAACTTAGTCATAGAACTAGTAGAAATTATTTGTTTTATGTTTATGTTTTGGACCGTCGTCATTTGGATCCAGTTGGACCTTTTGTCAAAAGATGTGAACTTGTTGGGCCATTTAAACTGGGACGAGTTCGTATCCTTCGACAGTTGGGCCAAAAGCTTCTAAAATGCCGGTGGGCCATTTTACGTGTGGGCCTCTTATCATTCGAAGTCATTTAGCCATGTTATCGCAAAGTGTAAACCTGTTGGGCCTTTAAATGTTACATGCATTGCACGCATATGCACTGACACACGATCTTAAAAGACACCATAGATTCCCGTTGGGTTAAGGAAGAGGGGATACTAATCAAAAGACCATCAGTAAAAATGAGTGAATCTATCAATGAGGGGTCTCGAATGGATCCGATTGAAGCTAATCTCACCAAAATGACTGAACACCTGCAAGCTCTGACTGCTGCCATGTCTAATATGGTTGTGCCCCGCGCTGCGGGAGGATCTGAAAACGAGAGGCGTGAGGGCCCTCCGAGTGGTTTGAATGATGATGTTCCGGTGTTTGATGATGATATGGCTGAATATGCCGCTGGGAGAATAGCCGGGTCTCAGGCTAAGATACAAAAGCTCCGTGATCAGATGGAGTCTGTTACCCGTAAACTGAAGGGGAAACATGAGGACTTGTTGGATTATGAGGCGATGACCTTCGAGGAACAGCTTCCAGCTCAGTTTAAAATGCCAGATATTGCCAAATTCAATGGGAATGGAGACCCGAGGGTCCATCTGCGGCAATATATCTCGGTGATGAGTTCAGTGGGTCTGTCCCAACTCCAAGTCCAAAAGATGTTTGGGATGTCACTCGAGGGGGCACCTGTAGTATGGTATCACAGCATTGAGAAAAAAGTTAAGGAAGATTGGAGGGAACTTGCTGATGCCTTCCTAAAGCAGTATGTCACAGACTTAGAGATCGACTTGTCCCTTCGCGACTTGGAGAATACTAAGCAAAAGTCGGATGAGAGCTTTAAAGAGTATGTGGACCGCTGGAGAATCCAGCTTTTGAAGATGCAGATTCGGCCCTCAGAGAAGGACCAGATAAAGATTATTATCAAGGGTATTAAGCCCTCCATCTATGTCAAGTTGAGGAGGATGACATTCATGATTGCAGATTTCCGACAGCTGAGGGAAACTGTTATGGATATTGAAGAAGAGGAAGCCGAGAATCGAAAGTTTTATAGTCTGAACATGAGAACTATTGAAGGGTCATCGGATGCTAAGCCTGTTTCTGCTGAGGTTGCTGCCATTAAGAATCGACGCTTTTCCAACCTAGATAGACCTTTGTCCAAAGTGCTTGAGAAATTGACAAGGCAAGTACTCTTGAAACCCTTGGAGCCGAAACTACTCCCAAATCCTCTCCCACCAAACCTCAACATGAACTGCTACTGTCACTTCCACCAACAGAATGGCCACGACACCGATAGCTGTGCCCGTCTCTGCCATGAAATCCAGGACCTAATTGACTCCCACAAAATCCCTGACCCCGAGAAAGAACAGCCCAATACATACCATAACCATCTACCTAACTATCACTTTGTCCCACCTCCTACCTATATGATCAACTTCGGCCTGTCCGAAAGCTTCGTCCTCCAAACCCTCAAACACCAAGCTACTTACATGGGGATAGGGGATGACAACGGTGAAGAACCATAGGCCGAGGAAGAAGGCAGCGCTGCCAATGATGAAGTTGTCCCTCCTAGTTTATTTGATCCTGCATTTTTAATAAAGACATTGATTCTGTCTATTTTTTCGAACCTTTTTAATGATAATAAAGACGTTCATTTCGTTTACTTGCCTGAGTCTCTTCCTTTCAACCTACAACATGAGTATATTTGACAAAAGCATTCAACCCGGGTACTATGATACTCAGTGATGTCTAGAACACGGAGAATCCTCGGAAGAAGCAAGCAGAAAAGACAAGATAGCCATTCAGAAATTGGGAAATGGGACAGTGAGACTGTCAGACTTGGAAGGGAATGAGTTCACCGAGCCGATGAATGTCGACAGATTGAAGCAGTACTTTGCCTGAGGAAGAGAAGGTTGAGTAGTCACCAAGAGAATTGGCGGAAGACCTAACCCGACGGGATAGGAAACTCATTCATGCATGCATGCATACACGTAACGCATTTTGCATTCTTTTGTGTTTGTTTTATTTTGTATTCACAGGTTTTGAAGAAGAAAAAAAGAAAGTGGCAAAGATATGCCAGTCAGAATCAGCAACAGTACAGTCAGTTTCAGAAATGAATCAGTATTGGTTTCATGGATGAGTCCCAAGTCCATATCAGTATAGTTTCGGGGATGAGTCTCAGGGTTGAGGCCTACGCCTGTATCAGTTTCAGGAAGGAATCTCAGGGGCGAAGCCCACATTATCAAAAGTCGAAAGGAAGAATTAAAAAAAAAGAAAAGTCTTTGATGGTTAAGAATATGTCTGGTGATGATATTGTTTGTTGTAGGGAGAAACCTTAGAAACGATAAGTGCAAGACGCGCTCTCATCCGGTACTCTGAATGGATTGATCTTAGCTAGACTCAGGAGCACTAAAATACGGGATCTCAAAAGTAGAAGCCTGAGTAGTGGCAAGATGACTAGTTGAAGAGATGGTGGATCAGTGAATGACCGTTTGTCTGGATGTCCACCCTGGGTTACTTGTGCTACGATATATGATATGGTAAGAAATAAAGAAAAAGTCTCTACAATGAAAAGAAAAGAAAAATATACCACCTATAACCAATAAGTGTGAAGCTACCCATGGGCGAGTATTAGGACCACCATGAGGAGAAATACTACCTTAAAGGGTAGGTGTGTCAAAGAAAGAAAAAGAAAGAAAAGAGAAAAGAAAAAGAATGAAAACGAATGAAAAGAATAAAGAGAAAGAGACAAGGAAAAAAGAAGAAGACCATATCATGTTGAGTACGATGAAGTAATCACAGAATGTGATTAAGACATCCAAGTTGGTTAGACCCACCAATCAGATTCTCCGAGACGAAATCATCGAGTTGGCTTACTTAAGGAATAAGGTGTGAAAGAGCCTTGGCACACACACACTAGGAGTCTAGTTCGAATCACCTATTCAGACAATCGGAGTTGAGTGTATCGAGTACTTTGAAGGTTCCCAGGCTTTGATCAAAGCATTCGTTGAGGACAAAAATATGTCTAACTATCAGGATTATCTCGAGAAAAGGCAATACAATATGTTGAAATGAAACATCAGCATCAGTAGCAGTCTTGCCAAGTATGGCACTCTGGGGGCGAGGCCTACATCATTATCAGCATCAAGTCTGGCCAGGTATGGCACTCTGGGGGTGAGGCCCACATCATTATCAGTATCAGTCTGGCCGGGTATGGCACTCTGGGGGCGAGGCCCACATCAGCATCAGTAGCAGTCTTGCCGGGTATGGCACTCTGGGGGCGAGGCCCACATCATTATCAACATCAAGTCTGGCCGGGTATGGCATTCTGGGGGCGAGGCCCACATCATTATCAGTATCAGTCTGGTCGGGTATGGCACTCTGGGGGCGAGACATACATCAGTATCAGTAGTAGTCTTGCCAGGTATGGCACTCTGGGGGCGAGGCCCACATCATTATCAGTATCAGTCTTGCCGGGTATGGCACTCCGGGTATGGAGACATCAGTATCAGTTTTGTCGGGTATGGCACTCCGGGTATGGAGACATCAGTATAAGTTTGGCCGGGTATGGACACTTCGGGTATGGAGATATCATTGCGACACTCTAGGTATGGAGACGCAACTGTAACACCTCGGGTATGGGGTTTAGCTTGCCAGGTACGGCACTCCGGGTATGGAGATATCACTGCGACACTCTAGGTATGGAGATGCAACCGCGACACCTCGGGTATGGGGTTTAGCTTGCCAGGTACGACACTCCGGGTATGGAGATATCACTGCGACACTCTAGATATGGAGACGCAACCACGACACCCTAGGTACGGGGTTTAGCACGCCAGGTACGGCACTCAAACACAACTGTGACACTCTAGGTATGGAGACGCAACCGCGACACCTTTGATAGGATTATCATTGTCACACACTGCACAAGTCCCATCAAAGTGGGGGCAACTGTAAGCACTGTATTTTTGCATGTAAGTCCCGATGATGAGTCTCGTATGGAGACACTACCTTTTAAACTGCGGAAGTCGCGAGAAATGGACGTTGGAAGGGTAAAGTTTGAAATTGGCATTTTTGTTGGATTTAATTCGGTTGTCTAGCTTCGGTTTGCTTGTTGGATCTCTGTTTCAAAGTTTATCCTCGACCCAAAACCACATAAGCCACTCATCAAACCATACATCAAGCCCAAATACCTAAGCCTATAAAAGAACACAAAGCCCACGCCTAAACAAAGCCATTCACGCCCATCACTCTCCTAATTAACCAAAATCACATTTAGCACATGCATAAAATCAAGCCAAATCCTTTCCTAAATAAACGAAATCTCATGGATCCCTTTCCTAATCAAAAGCAATCACTATCCTAAATTAGAGAGATTGATTCCTTTTGAGATACTAATTAGGAGATGTCATTATCCTTGGAATATCCTTTCCTATTCGGACTAGGATTGCTTCCATCCCTTTGCCTATAAAAAGAGGCATTCACCACCCTACAACCCTAGCTGATTCACGCATAAAACAGAGAAAGTAGCCCTTGCATTGTCGTCCAAACACAAAAAAATAAGCCTCATTGCCGCATATACACCACAAAAGAAAGAAACCTCCTCATCGCTAATAGCCACGTTTCCTTCATCGCCATTAGAAACCTTCAGCGCATCATCACCCCCGTGACCAACTTCAACTTCACTCATCAGCTATTGTCCACAAAACCAGCCACTTAGCTGAAACTGCACTCACTGCCTCAGCCACTTTGCCCCCAACTCCACTCACGGCTCCTTTCACCACGCCTACAAACCACAACACAATCTGCCTTCACATGTCCCAAGCCCTTCACGTAAGTGTTGGAAATTCTAATCCATGTCCCAAGATCAAAAGAGCAAACAAATATATATAAATGAATGAACAATATTGAAGTATGGCGGAATCATACTCACAAAGATCGGAATGCGGATGCGTTGATGAAAAGAAAACTTTCTCCTTTGTGCAGTGAAGGTTTCGGCCAAGGTGAGTGGGGAAGCTCCAAGCCTTCTTTGATCCTTCCAAGCTCAAGAATTAGTTTCCCATAACACCTTTGTATGATCCCTTGAAGGTGCTAGCCTTGTGTGTGATTTATGTTCCAAACAAACACAATTCTTCAAGTTTTTGCAACAAAAACTGAAAAATGGAGAGAGGGCTGTGAAGCTTCACAGTTTCGGTCAAGAGGAAGAAAGAAGAAGAATGATTTTTGATTTTTGATTTCAAAATCAATTTATATTTGTGTCATAATAATTGTCAAACATATACCATACCTTGGTAGGTGTATGACACAAATCTATCACCATTCTTTGCCTTTGAGTGTTGTACACACTATCACCTAAAACCCATCACAAAAAAGTGAATTTAATGACAAATGTGATGTGATGGTTGATGTGACATGTGGGCCCCACTGATTCCGAATGCGAGTGGGCCCGCAAACACTCCCGGGCTCGGGTTCGATAATTCCGAATTAACGAACTTCGTCGCGACGTTATTTAAATCGAATTTATAAATAATTATTTGCCTAGCATAATTACTATTCATGTCGCTAATGAATTAATTCTAAATTAATTCGTTTGCCCGAATTAAAATCTAATTTTAATTCCGCGTCGAAATCGAATTTCGTTTAATATATCGAATATATTATTTTAACGATTAATTCCAAATTAATCTTTCTCTCTCTTCAAATAGTACTTTATCCAAGATAAAGTCTCTCCGCAATTAATCCAGATTAATTAAGTTCGAATCATACGTCATCGGTGAATCTTCGGGAAGCGACCCAAGAGATCTCTGGATATGTTGGCAGTAAATACGGTCGTCGGACTATCCGAACACGTACGTACCAAGTACTACGTTTTTACCGATTTACAAGACAAGGTTAGCCTCTAGCAAAACGCCATGCCTACCCAATTCTCCAGAAATATTCTTACTGGAATATAAGATCTATAACAGGCGTAGTATACCGTAGTATAGTGTATAGCAGTCCAGTATCGGATGATCACATGTAAGGCCTGGGGCTGGAGATGTGTCTGCCCCGTACGAAACATATATCGGACATCAAGCAACTAGTCTCTTTGAATCGGATAATCCTGACCTTGTCATATTATCCCGATGGTTGCAACCATTATAGAGTACTAGTTCTGTATCCTGCGCGATCATCATCTCCATATGTCTGAAGTGAAGTGATACTTCCGTCTTGACATCACACCCAATACACTACGATTCCCGATAAACCTAGAAGAGGTGTACACAGAACCTGTTAAAGCCCTGGACGACCAAAACTAAAGTCTACCGATTGTCGCAAGTACTAGCGATGCAAGTCTCAGGTTAAGACCATATGCACCTACCCTGAAGCGGACTCCCATAGACACGCAGACATACTACCAATGGGATTCCGCGGGGTCTATCCAGAGCGAAGCTGTTTTCCGTACCATCGGTAAAACACAACCTCCTACCGCACTTGCATAAGTATCCTATACTCAAATATATGAGAACTGCCGTTGTGCCCTCACAACACGCACAAGTGCAGTACTAGTCTATTCCGCATTATCGATGTCCAATCTCGATAATACTACGACTAGGGATATTTAATGATTAAACCTTTATGGATTGATACTGTCTCATATCATCTCAATCCGGAATTAATCATAGGGACTTTTACCATTTATATATCAAAGTAAATAAATTACAAAACGGTAAAAGGCAATTTCATTACTACATAGTTAATTTTGTACAATAATACAATATCATTTACAAAATAGTGACGCTATGGGTCATAACTGTCTAACAATCTCCCACTTGGCCTATAGCCAGTCACTCAAGCATCTAATACCTGAACTATGTACATGTCGCTCAAACTTTTCCCGAGGAATAGCCTTCGTCAGCGGATCTGCAATATATCCTCTGATGCGATCTTTTCGATCTTCACATCGCCACGATGTATGATCTCTCGAATCAGATGGAATCGTCGAAGAACATGTTTGGATCGTTGATGAGACCTTGGTTCCTTAGCCTGTGCTATAGCCCCGCTATTGTCACAATACAATGGAACGGGCTCAGCTGCTAACGGAACTACTCCTAATCCAATTAGGAATTTACGGATCCAAACTGCCTCTTTTGCTGCTTCAGCTGCTGCAATGTACTCCGCTTCAGTTGTTGAATCGGCAACAGTATCTTGCTTGGAAGATTTCCAGCTCACTGCTCCGTTATTCAAACAAAATATGTACCCAGATTGCGACTTAAAGTCGTCTCTGTCGGTTTGGAAACTTGCATCGGTATACCCAGATACCTCAAGTTCTCCATCTCCATAGATTAAGAAAGCATCCTTAGTTCTGTTAAGATACTTAAGGATACTCTTAACCGCCATCCAGTGATCTTTACCTGGATCGGCCTGATATCGACTGCACATGCTCAAAGCATGGGACACATCAGGTCGTGTACATATCATGGCATACATGATCGATCCGACTGCCGAGGCGAACGGAGTCCGACTCATGTTGTCTCTCTCATCTTGTGTTTTAGGACACATGTCCCTAGATAGATAGACGCCATGTGATTGGTAACAGTCCCCTCTTGGACTGATCCATGTTGAATCTCTTCAACACTTTATCAATATATGTACTCTGGGAGAGTCCAAGTAGCTTTCTAGATCTATCCCGGTAGATCTTTATTCCTAGAATAAAAGCTGCTTCTCCCAGATCTTTCATGGAGAATTTCAATGAAAGCCAAGCTTTCACCGACGTTAACATGGGAATGTCATTGCCGATAAGCAATACATCGTCGACATAAAGGACAATAAAAGTCAGTGCACTCCCACTAACCTTCTTATATACACAAGGATCATCTTCGTTTTGAATGAAATCATATTCTTTTATGATCTCATCAAAACGCTGGTTCCACGACCGCGATGCTTGCTTCAGTCCATAAATGGACCGATTTAACTTACAAACCTTGTTTGCAAGTCTAGGTGCGATAAAACCGTCAGGCTGTTGCATATAAACATCCTCCGAAAGGTTTCCGTTAAGGAAAGCGGTTTTAACGTCCATCTGCCATATTTCGTAATCGTAATATGCAGCTATTGCAAGCATTATCCGAATGGATTTAATCATGGCAACGGGTGAGAAGGTTTCGTCATAATCAACTCCAAGTCGTTGACGATATCCCTTCGCTACAAGCCTAGCTTTGTACGTTTGTACGTTGCCATCCATGTCAGTCTTCTTCTTGAAGACCCATTTGCATCCAATAGGCTTTACGCCTTCTGGTGCATCAACCAGTGTCCAAACTTGGTTGGTATACATGGAATCCATTTCGGCCTTCATGGCTTCTTGCCATAAAGCGGATTCGATACCTTGTATCGCTTCCTCATACGTAGCCGGTTCATTATCCTCAATAAGATTAATATCTACATGAGGTGAGATCAGGAATCCATACCTCTCAGGTATTACCCTGACTCTCTCCGACCTACGCGGTCCTTGTGTATTTGAAGATTGTGGTTCAGTCTCATCCCAGATGGACTGTTCATGTTCCGTTGATAATTCATTGCCAAGAACAGTATCACTACGACTTTCATCGAGTTCTACTTTCTTCCCACTAAACACTGCATTTAGGAATTCCTTCTCAAGGAAAACCGCATGTAGAGCAACAAATACTTTGTTCTCTTGTGGGTGATAGAAGTAATATCCTTTGGTTTCCCTAGGATATCCAACGAATAGGCATTTATCTGATTTGGGTTCAAGTTTGGTACCTTCCAAACGTTTAACGTATGCCCAGCAACCCCAAATCTTCAGGAATGAGAAACCCGGTTTCTTTCCTGTCCATATCTCATATGGTGTCTGTTCAACAGACTTTGACGGAACCTTATTCAAAATAAGAACTGCACTGTTTAATGCATATCCCCAGAAGGAAATTGGCAGCTCAGTGCGACTCATCATCGACCTTACCATGTCCAACAAGGTACGGTTTCTCCGTTCGGACACACCATTTAATTGTGGTGTTCCAGGAGGAGTCCACTGTGAAAGAATACCATATTCTTTCAGGTAATCTTGAAACTCATTACTTAAGTATTCGCCACCACGGTCCGACCGTAATGTCTTAATACTCTTGCCTGTTTGTTTTTCAACTTCGTGTCGAAACTCTTTGAATTTCTCAAAAGTTTCCGACTTGTGCGTCATTAGATACACATAACCGTAACGTGATGCATCATCGGTAAAGGTTACGAAGTATCGATATCCACCTCTAGCCTGGCTAGACATGGGCCCACAAACGTCACTATGAACGAGGGCTAACAGTTCAGTGGCGCGTTCACCTTTACCGCTAAAAGGTGATTTAGGCATTTTGCCTAATAAGCAAGATTCGCAGACGTCATATGAATTTGGATCAAATCCGTCCAAGTACCCACTCTTCGAAAGTGTGGATATGCGAGTCTTGTTAATGTGTCCCAGACGACAATGCCACATATAAGTTTCATCCTTTGGATCACTCTTTTTAAGCCTTTTGTTTGTTAATTTATATGTAGGAGATTCATTTATATTCAAAATATAAAGACCATTATTTGCAACTGCAGTGCATATTTCTGCATCATTTTTATATAAATAACACCCAGTGTTTCTAAATACAAAAGTGTACCCATTCGGGTTAACAAAGATACAGATATAATATTCCTAGTCAAACTAGGTACATAATAACAGTCATTTAGTTTAAGTACATGCCCCGAGGGCAGTTCTAATACAAAAGTGCCCACGGCCAAAACAGCAACAGGAGTTCCGTTTCCAACTCGTAGATCAATC
Source organism: Zanthoxylum bungeanum (assembly GCA_019454045.1). Classification (NCBI taxonomy): domain Eukaryota; kingdom Viridiplantae; phylum Streptophyta; class Magnoliopsida; order Sapindales; family Rutaceae; genus Zanthoxylum; species Zanthoxylum bungeanum. The sequence continues at coordinate 9,293 of SKCR01019025.1, read as the reverse complement.
TCCCCTGAAGCCAGATCCTGCTGTTCTGCAGATCCTGCACATCAGTACATATATGAGAACCACAACCAGAATCAAAAATCCAATTTTTAAAACTAGAAGTAGCCATGTTTATTTCAATAACAAACATACCAGAGGTCGGTGCCTTGCCCGCCTTGATCTCCCTTCTGATCGCCTTGTTCATGCGGCAGTCACGCTTCCAGTGACCTCTTTTGCCGCAGTTAAGGCATATGTCTTGTGACTTGTTCCTCGGCTTCCCAGAAGCCATCGACATCTTGGCCTTGCCCTTGTTCTTACGCTTCTTCTTTTTCACCCCTCCAGTTGCCTTGGGCCCAGCCCTTGACGTCTGAGAGGTCGATGCAAAGTGCGCCTCGCGCTTGTTGCCTTTAAGAAGCTCTTTCTCTGACTCCTTAAGAATGGACAATAGCTCTCCAAGAGTATCGTCCGTATCCATCAACTGTGTAGTTGATGATAATCTGCTTCCAAGTATCGGGAAGTGACTGTAAAAGCATGTCTACAGTCAGCTCAGCCTCCAAGACTATTCCCATCTTGGCCAGCTCATCAATGTCAGCTATCATTTGAGTCCCGTGGGCCTCAACTGAAGCGCCATCAGTCATACGGGAGCGAAAGAGTTTCTTCACCAACTCATACCTCTCCATCCGCTTATTAGTGCGGTGAAGAAGATCCTTAGTCTAGCCATCATATTATAAGGATCCAAGTCCCTATTCTGGCGACGAAAGTGTTGAGTCATGGAAGCAAGCATGATCGACTGAGTTGTATCACAATCATCGCTATGAGTTCTCCATAACTCCAGCTCAAGTGGCTCAGTGGGCCTCGGCCCGAGAGGTCTCTGTATGGTGTAAACAGCCTCTCTGCCCCAAGGACTATCCTCAGGTTCATTTCCCAGTCAGCGAAGTTCGTGCCCTTAAATACATTATCACCCATGATTATGTCTCGGACATTTCCTTTGTTTGCCATCTTAACTACGATAGTCCAACTATCTAGTTAACGATATATGGGTACAGTCAAACTGTACAAAAAAAAATAACATTTTATTAGTCCAACTAATGTAAAATATTGACGAAATAAATTTTGTAAGCGCGTAAAGCTAAGTATCTGAATGAAATTGCAAATTCAATACTAGCCTCCCACTATTTTCTACAAGTCTCTAACCCTCTGTCGAGTACTCGGGAAATCCAATTTCCTAGTGGGCTAGGATCCCGTTAAATAACACACAACCTTGACTTTGGCCAACAAGTTGTATGATATTTAACTAGGTAGATCTCGAAGATCAATTGGATCCCATCCAATTCCTAGATCCGGTAGGTGGACATCCAAGTCCGAAACATATATATCTAATACATATGTCAATGTATCCAATACATTTTCCTAACCATTTCCTCTGAATCAACTAAGTCTTGGCTTTGGCACAACAAACTTAATGATTCCAGTTAAGCGGGACCCATTGACATGGAAAGTTTCGTAATCAATGTCGATGGACAAGAAGTGATCTTGACTTTGGCCAACAAATCACAACTTGGACAAGACACCGATATGGAACAAAACTCTCATGATTCAAACACATCCTCAATTGACAAAGGTCTTGACTTTGGCCAACAAACCAATGCCAATTTCGGATCTTGAGAAAGAATCACTCAACGGAAGGAAAATCGCTTAATATTGTTTGAGGGATTTTCGCGTAATTGGCAACCAATTAATTTATCTTTGTTAGGTCTCATCATCATACACCCTTAAGCATGCTTCTAAAACATCATAAAGCGCGTAAATAAAATAATAGTGATATGCGGATGGATATATAACAATTTGTTCCTAGAACAAATCACTCCCTTTCCTCTCCCGGCTAACACTATTCTACTTCTACCCAATTACATAATACAATAAGAGAAACCTCATTTACATTGAGGGGAATTAGGTGAGAAGAGAATACAAAGAGATAATAAGAGAAAGGCTGGACACGCAGGTCCAATTAATAAATTCTGAATTTACAATAATTTCTAAAATTACCCTTCCCTTCTAATATCCATCCGATATACACTATTCATTCATCACATCCACATTCATTCATTCAATGCATGTTATACAACCAATCTAATCCAATTAATTAGTCTTTAATTAGGTGACAATCCAATGTTCAATCAATGGTTTGCTTTTGCGCGAGTCCAACTCATTTTGAGAATAAGTACTTGTAGTACGAATTCATGAATTATATCGAACTACTCGTCAAATCCAATTTAAGTCGTATTCAATACTAATCCTTATATTTAATTCCAAATTAAATATTTACACTTTTATTGTGCTTTTATGACTTAGATTCCAAATCTAATTCTATCGGGTCTCAAAGCCCAATTAACATCCAATGTCCGTTTAATTAAAGTCCGATGGGCTTTCAATTGATTTCATTAGGCTTGGGCCTTGGTCAATGTGGGTCAAACCCAATTTCCAAGCCCAATAAGGAATCACCCTCATTTGCCATAAAATCAATATCAAGCCCATAAGGCCCAATTAAACATAAAAGCCCATTTATTACATTTGGACTTAATGGAGTGATTTAGGCCCATCTTTGGATCCAATCCAATTTGCCCAAACCTACTTGGTCCAACCAAGCCCATTATGCCCAAATATAATAGTTTTAGGCCCAATTCAAAATTAAGCCCAATTAATCAAATTTTAAAATTCCAAATTTTATAACTTAATTAATAAAGTGTAATGTCATGATTAATCCTTTAAATCAATATTTCCAAAATATCAAATTAATCCATTAATCATATTTTTATCTTAAATACATGTCCAACATTATTTAATCAAAAAATCAAGTCCCTAATCTGCTTCCATGCATTCGGCCAAGGTGATGAAAAATTACCGATTTCGTTTTCAATCCAATCGAATCACAAATCGTCATTTTATGTTCGTTTAAAGTCATCCAATGATCTTATAAACAACAAATCATCATCTCCATGGCTAGGTAGTATTCGGCCAAGCCTCTCCAAGAGGGGAAAAATTAATCCAATTTATTTTTCATGAAATTGATAATGTATAACACAATGTAACATACATTTAAGCATACTTAATCAATCAAAATCATCAAATCATGCTTCAATCAATTTTGCCCAAATATTACCCTAATATATTTTCATGCTCTTTAAGCTCAATGATACCATTGTTGGAAATTCTAATCCATGTCCCAAGATCAAAAGAGCAAACAAATATATATAAATGAATGAACAATATTGAAGTATGGCGGAATCATACTCACAAAGATCGGAATGCGGATGCGTTGATGAAAAGAAAACTTTCTTTGTGCTGAGTGTGAGGTTTCGGCCAAGGTGAGTGGGGAAGCTCCAAGCTTTCTTTGATCCTTCCAAGCTCAAGAATTAGTTTCCCATAACACCTTTGTATGATCCCTTGAAGGTGCTAGCCTTGTGTGTGATTTAATGTTCCAAACAAACACAAATTTCTTCAAGTTTTTGCAACAAAAACTGAAAAATGGAGAGGGCTGTGAAGCTTCACAGTTTCGGTCAAGAGGAAAGAGAGAAGAATAATGATTTTTGATTTCAAAATCAATTTATATTTGTGTCATAATAATTGTCAAACATATTACAATACTTTGGTAGGTGTATGACACAAATCTATCACCATTCTTGCCTTTGAGTGTTGTACACACATCACCTAAACCATCACACAAAAGTGAATTTAATGACAAGTGATGTGATGGTTGATGTGACATGTGGGCCCCACTTGATTCCGAATGCGAGTGGGCCCGCAAACACTCCGGGCTCGGGTTCGATAATCCGAATTAACGAACTTCCGTCGCGACGTTATTTAAATCGAATTTAATTAAATAATTATGCCTAGCATAATTACTATTCATGTCGCTAATGAATTAATTCTAAATTAAATCGTTTGCCCGAATTAAAATCTAATTTTAATTCCGCGTCGAAATCGAATTTCGTTTAATATATCGAATATATTATTTTAACGATTAATTCCAAATTAATCTTTCTCTCTCTTCAAATAGTACTTTATCCAAGATAAAGTCTCTCCGCAATTAATCCCAGATTAATTAAGTTTGAATCATACGTCATCGGTGAATCTTCGGGAAGCGACCCAAGAGATCTCTGGATATGTTGGCAGTAAATACGGTCGTCGGACTATCCGAACACGTACGTACCAAGTACTACGTTTTTACCGATTTACAAGACAAGGTTAGCCTCTAGCAAAACGCCATGCCTACCCAATTCTCCAGAAATATTCTTACTGGAATATAAGATCTATAACAGGCGTAGTATACCGTAGTATAGTGTATAGCAGTCCAGTATCGGATGATCACATGTAAGGCCTGGGGCTGGAGATGTGTCTGCCCCGTACGAAACATATATCGGACATCAAGCAACTAGTCTCTTTGAATCGGATAATCCTGACCTTGTCATATTATCCCGATGGTTGCAACCATTATAGAGTACTAGTTCTGTATCCTGCGCGATCATCATCTCCATATGTCTGAAGTGATACTTCCGTCTTGACATCACACCCAATACACTACGATTCCGATAAACCTAGAAGAGGTGTACACAGAACCTGTTAAAGCCCTGGACGACCAAAACTAAAGTCTACCGATTGTCGCAAGTACTAGCGATGCAAGTCTCAGGTTAAGACCATATGCACCTACCCTGAAGCGGACTCCCATAGACACGCAGACATACTACCAATGGGATTCCGCGGGGTCTATCCAGAGCGAAGCTGTTTTCCGTACCATCGGTAAAACACAACCTCCTACCGCACTTGCATAAGTATCCTATACTCAAAATATGAGAACTATGTCGTTGTGCCCTCACAACACGCACAAGTGCAGTACTAGTCTATTCCGCATTATCGATGTCCAATCTCGATAATACTACGACTAGGGATATTTAATGATTAAACCTTTATGGATTGATACTGTCTCATATCATCTCAATCCGGAATTAATCATAGGGACTTTTACCATTTATATATCAAAGTAAATAAATTACAAAACGGTAAAAGGCAATTTCATTACTACATAGTTAATTTTGTACAATAATACAATATCATTTACAAAATAGTGACGCTATGGGTCATAATGTCTAACAGTAAGCAGCCTTCAACACGCCATTAAACCCCTCATTAAATTTTCCTCTTGCTCCCCACGTAATAGCACTCAGTAAGCCACCCCTTCAGCCATAGCCCTTCACGTAAGCAACAACATTCAAACACGCCATCTAAATCCCCAATGACCGACCGAAACAGAAGCACCTTAAACTGCACCTTTAAGCCCTAAACCTGTCCAGAAAACACACCTAAAACTGCGTGAAATTTCCCGCAAACTGCCCAGTTAGTTTTACCGCACAAAACCCCACAAACTGTCCAGTCAGAATTCCCCCTTAAAACCGCATTATAACCGCAGCAAATCAGCGAGGAAACAGCAGCGAAATGAAGTGAAATCAGCAGCTTAAGCAGTGAAACAGCAAAGGAAAACTTTGAGTTAGCAAACCGGAAGAGTTGCGGATCATCAACCCTTCCAACGGCCGTTTGTAATGTAACGCACTTCAAGAAGCGACATAAAAGGTTAGACCTGAGGGCACCTTTTTATTTATTTTCATTCGTCTTTTAATCGTTTATTAAATTTAATTCGCATGAGAGTGGTTAGTTGATTGTGTGTTGTGGCCGTTGGATGAATGGATATGTGTTCTTTTTGTGGTATATCGGTTGGAAACCCGAACGTAAAATTCCGTAGCCAATCCGAATGGACGGTATTGCGGTTTGTACTCGGGATCAATGCCACGTACCGCTTGAGAGATACATATTTCATTCATCCAACATTGTATTCAAGCATGATTTAGTCGATAGTATTTCTTTCTTTATGCATGATTAGGTTGTTTTATATCATATAGGGATTTAATTTATATTTATGCTTAGATTCTTATTTATTTTTTGCATTAGATAATTGAGCATGCTTGTGTGATGATTGTATGTTATTGCGTGTTTGTCGTTATGACAACTTACTTTGAAGTATGTGAACTTAGATATAGGTTTCATTATTATTATTATGCATGCGAACTTAGGTCTAGGCTACCTTTGAGCATACATGTTGAGTAGATTCGGTTAGTTTATTGCACAAATCATATCATTACAAATGACATAAGTAAGGGACCATTCCGAACCCAACAGTTTGAGGTCTTCCCTTGCGAGGGGTGAGTGCGGCCTTAAATCTTTGTCCCGGTTCACACCGGGTGGCGACTCCATGTTATTTCTCCGGTTTAATTCCCCCGCAAGCTATTCCGTACTCCCAACTAGGCCGCGAGCCTAGAACAGCGTCGCCGATTTCTGTGTCCTACACTTAGGGTTTATTATTCCAAAAAAAAAAGAAAATCTTTCTCATTTCCCCTTGAAATTCAGCCAAGCACATGTCAAAAATCAAATTGTAACATCAATATTAACTTTCTATAAAGAAAATATGTTACAAAAAATGAAAATTTAACACCCTTTTAATGGTGTAACTTCCAAAATGAAGTCATGGATTTCCAAAACCCAAAAATTTAGAAATTTCAAATTTGAACTTTATTAAATTATATCTTATATAATTTAATAATATGTATTTAATAATCAAATAATTATAAAAACCATATATAAATTTTAACATATAGTTTCAATTATGACAATATAATATTATTAATCATATTAATAATATATATATATATGTGAGTATATAATTGGACTATCTAATTATATTTAATCTGCTAGAGTATATCGAGCTAGCATGGGGACCGAATGGACCTACGGTTCCGAGCTCCAATAATCCCGAAATATTAATTAAGCTCTTAATTAAATATTCTGAATTATTAACTCCGGGTTATTCCACTAAAAACTCGAAGCTGCACTCTCGTTGCCGCATAAAGATTTTTTAAGCCAAACCACATTGGTGTCCATCGATATAGTCATTACATACGGATTAACCTTTCACGAGTATTTCGTAATTAGAGTCGGGTCATAATGTCTGTTATACCCCTCTAATTATTTTTACCTTAAGTATCATTGATTCTATAATGAACTATTTATTCATAACCATTACGAATGTTAATCTTTCTATTCGTAATAGAAAAACTTGAGCGCTCTAACCGTTCAAGTATCGAATCAACCCTTAAGGAAGATTCTCTTATACTTCTCATAAGAAGGAGTGAACTTTATATCTATGTAAAACGTCTCCAACTACACACCAAACCATGTCCCCAAAGTACGTAGATATTGGTCGGTATTGCTACACCAACCTCACCTTTGTAAATCAAATGACATAGCCTGCCATGTAGGAGTTCGTAGTACACTCAGGATTAAAATTAATCCATATATGACCATCTGGTAGATTGAAATGAATTTTTTTATAGTTAACAGATATTATAAGGAAATCATTTCTATCTGCGTCCAGTCCTATATGATCATATCATACAAGGTGCCTTCATTCTCATGTATCCACATGGACGATCCCGAATCAAGGTCGTCATACAGTTATAGAATGGACCGCAGTTAAAGATAAACCGCAAACAAAGTACTCGCTTTGTTTGCTCTTTATGGACTATTTTATATTACTAAATTTAGACTTAAATCCTCTTGTGTACGACACTCATACACTAAGTCGGAAGGTACATGAGTAATCTAGGGTAAACATGATAATATACAATATGCGATATTAAACAAATACTTTGATAAATGAACAATGCATCATTTTATTTCATAAAACATAATACCGTTTACATTACATGATGCTCTAAGACATATATCCCAACGCCGTGACTAAGCCCTGCAGGAGCATGTTCTCCTGACCTTTTCTCCAATCTCTCGATTTTCTCCATCATCGCCTTCATGAAGGTTCTAGTCTGCTCCTTCTCATTTTTAGCTTTCTCTCATTCTAACCGCAGACCCTCCTCCATTTTATGCATCCAGTCTATCGTCGATGCCTTCTGGCTTCTATGATTTCCATCTCCTCACATCATCTTAGTGTGTTGATTATTTTTCGTATTGTTCCCCACATACACGCCAATTGTTGACATCTTTTTTTCGTTCCAATGGTAATATTGAAAACTTACCCCTCAAACAAACCTCCACCAACTGTAAATTTGTTTGGTTGTGGGAACCACACGAACTTAGCAAAAGGTAAATTATCACTGAAATAAGGATTTATATGGTTCGGTAGAGAGTGACTCTAACTTACGTCCACGAGAGAAAGGGGATCACTTTTATTAGGCTCGGGTAAATACCAATCTGAGCACCTAACAAATAAATTACACGGTTTACAACAAATAACCCATCAGGTTTATAATGTGGTTGGGTCACGACTCACTTTCTTTGTCTATCACTTAGTTTGCTTTATAAATTTTTCCTCTCAAATAGCAAGTGCTTAGAATATGTAAGAGTTGCCTTCTCGTTTTAATGTGGCTTCTACCCCTTTATATAGGTTCTCAGATCACTATTACAACAGACATTGATCTATGTCAGCTCATGTCATGAATCATCATTACAAGCCTTCGTCACTGTTTCCACACCTTCTAACCAATCAGACTAGTTTGTTCCTCTTTACTACATCGACCTATGGAAACCTCTGGCGGCCTACGGCGGCTGCTGCTCCGCCACTACACTGGCCTATGGCGCGCTAGCAGGGCTAAGGATCACATTATCTCTTTCACCATTAGTCTTCTAGAGGCACTTCTCTCCTGGTATATAGCAGAACGTCATAGTGCTCCCATACTGATAGGTCATGATCTCATCTTCATTCTCGGGTCGGGTAACCGAGATAATTGGTACTCTTCCCAAACCATACTTCAGAGTCATCGGGTCGCATATATACTGACGATACTTCATCGGGCAAGTTTTATAATAATTCTCAGAGCATATCAAAAATATTCTTCATTGTGATCAGGTTGGGTACCATCTACACTTCCCCATGCCTCACAATCTTTCCTCGGAGAATCTTCATTAATCATGCTCAAATCATATTCCAATTTTCTTCTAACTTTTGGGCCCTTGGACCTTTCAATCCATTTGATTGGGTGTCACCACTATACCCTTCAGCCTTCTTCGATGTAAGGACTTACAAAAAACCATCATCAACGAACATTAATCTTTTAAGTGTTTCCACTCAAAGGGTTAAAAACCGAAAGCATATATAACTACAAAAGTGAAAAATCTTTGAAAATGATTTCTGCCAACAAGACGATATGCGGGGCAAAAAAAAAACATACCCGAAATTCATTATAAAATTAACTTAC